>CAJQZN010038102.1:0-89441 GCA_907164685.1 Colias eurytheme | reverse complement strand
CTTTCACCCCTAGTAAATGGCAGAACCGATTTTGATCTAAACCATGTATAATCATACCTATATATTATGTACATGTCATATCCTTTCGTTTGGTACTCCATTTGTATTATTTATCCCCACTATCACCCCTAAGGTGCCCTATATGTAATAAACAGATTAACCAATTTTGATAAAACATGACTAATTGTAATTCACACGTCATTTGATATGCCACTTGATTATATTATTTGACCACATTCGATTATTCATTCCCACTTTTACCGCTATAAATCAATAAATGGATGAACCGATTTTGATTAAATATGCCTCATTATACTTCTCACGTCAGGTCATGCCCTTTCATTTGATATGCCACTTGGGTATATTATTTGACAACTTTTATTCCCACTTTTATACCTATATCCAATAAATGGATGAACCAATTTTGATAAAATATGTCTTATTGTACTTTACACGTCATGTCTTTCATTAGATAAGTCACTTGAGTATATTTGATAAAATTTATTTATTTATTCCCACTTTTACCCCTATATCAAATAAATGGATGAACCGATTTTGATAAAATTGGACTACTTAATTGTTTCTGACAGGTCGTCTTTGTTCATTTGATATATCACTTGGGTATAACAGACAGCATTCGTTTTTCTCATTCCCACTTTTGCCTTACATATAATTATTGGATGAACCGATTTTGATTAAATATGCCTCATTATACTTCTCACGTCAGGTCATGCCCTTTCATTTGATATGCCACTTGGGTATATTATTTGACAACTTTTATTCCCACTTTTATACCTATATCCAATAAATGGATGAACCAATTTTGATAAAATATTATGTCTTATTGTACTTTACACGTCATGTCTTTCATTAGATACGTCACTTGAGTATATTTGATAAAATTCATTTATTTATTCCCACTTTTACCCCTATATCAAATAAATGGATGAACCGATTTTGATAAAATTTGATTAATTGTTTCTGACATGTCGTCTATTTTCATTTGATATATCACTTGGGTATAACCTACATTAACAACTAACATTCGTTTTTTTCATTCCCACTTACCCCTACATAATATAATAAACAACTAATGTAACAAAAAAACGCATCTAATTCGTATTACCCGTTAGCGAGCTACGGTGGCACAGACAGACACGCAAACACACATAGCGGACATAACACCCCTCGTTTTTGCGTCGGGGGTTAAAAATATAATACCTACGACATAATTTCAAAGACCTTTTATATAGAAAATTTACCTAGAAGTAACCATAATGCTATTTGTGCAGGTTTTAGACTTATGAGCAAAAATCTAAATAAAGGTCCTTTGACCCCCCCTACTACCCCCTCAGCATAATCACCCCCCCCCCACGCTTGGGGACTTTCGATATGATCATCTGGACATGTCAAGGAATAACTTCAGCGTATAATTTACGTAATAAAGTAATTCTGTATAGAATGCCTTAGCAAATGTTCGCTGTGATTACTTAAATGGTCATAACTTTTTTATTTATGAACCGATTGACATGAAATAAACACAAAATGTTAAATGAAGCTTACCACAATATATTAGTGAAAACCGCATCTAAATCGGATAAGCCGTTTCTGAGATTAGCGTGTTCAAACATACAGACAAACAGACAAACAGACAAAAAAAAATTTAACAACAGTTTTGGGTTTGGGATCGATTTAGTAATAACCCCTGCTAATTTTTTTTTACATATTTTCATTGTACAGACACCACTTTTCTAGAATTTTATTATATGTATTGATGATGATGATTGATGATGATTGATGATTTAAGTATATTTTTATGTATGTTTTAAATACATTATAATTCCCGTTTTTAGTATAAAAGTGAATCGAATTGATTTAAATGTTTGGTCGTTAATATGGATCCAATAAATGTACATTTTACTGAAAGAGAATATTAATTACAATCGTTAAATTATCCTTTTGAGTCAGTTTAATTTAATGTATTTGCAGTAAATGTTATTTATTACTTATTTGGTTTGAAAATATATTGGAATATCATTGAGATAATTTCGACTCAAAAATACATGTATGTTTTACAGACTTGTAAATATTTGTAATAAGTAAATAAATCAGTTTTATTTAACATTGAACACATCAATACAATATTAACTTAAAATATAAGATTCTTTTGAAATTTATTTATTTTTATTTGAATTTTTATATTATGTAGGTATTTATAATAAAAAATTTAATCCAAAACTAATCACCCATGTTAGCGTTATTGACATGTGTTCGTTTAAAAGAGAATTTGATAGTTATTATTTTAAATACAATTAGTTTTACCTTATAATGACGAAGAACCCGCTTATATTGTAAAGGTAAACAATTCATCGTGAAGTAGGTAATATTTTTCGGCCAACAATAAGGAAGTAACAATAGTACTGGCCGTTCCACGTACTCCTTGCGAACCAATTTCCTCTCTTGGGCTACTTCCGTACTTGGGTACAATTACGATCTTGAAATAGCTGATTTTTTGGACGCAGGGTTTTATACTCGAGTTATAATAAATTTAATATTACGATTTTTAATAAATTGTGTTGTCAATTGTTTATTTTGCTTTAATTATATTTAAGTAAAGAAGATATTGTGTTAAAATGTTAAAATAAAACAATATCAAACGGAACTTACTTTCACATTCCTTCTTTTGTGTTTGATTTCAATATTAAATAGTAACCCTCATCTTTTCGAGAACTGAAGATTTCCAAATCTACGTATTATGTTTATCTTGGTTATCTTGGTACATGTAAAACTATTTCCATTTTAACTTCAATACTGATAAAAAACGAACAATAACCTACACGGCACACCGCACCAATGCGTTTACCAATTTCCTGCACGAAGCGGTTCCGGCTGAAGTTCTGATCAGCAATTATAGCCCTTTGTTTACTTTACATTGCGTGTTTTGGGTAAAAAAATATTTTTTCAATTCCACATAAGCGTATGTAGTGGGAAATGGACGGGTTAAGAATTAATGACCACATTTCTGTGATGTGTTGTTTAATTAAAAACTTATGTATGTTAATTCAGAAATATATATATATAACTAGCGGTCCGCCCCGGCTTCGCCCGTGGTACATATTTAAGTTTTCTCTACATAAGAACCATCCTAGTACTTCAAGGAATATAATAAAAAAGAATTATCGAAATCGGTTCAGCCGTTCACAAGTGATGCCGTGACAACGCGAAACCAGTTTCATATAGATAATGCTGAGTGAAGCACATAGCAATATTATGCCCTTCTGTTACCTATACATGTTTAAGACACAATTTGGACTTTTATTTTGATAGTAGGTAATATACTACAACGAATATTATAGAAGTTATAGCAAGAGGTTATTAAGTAATCTGTGAACCTTTACCTTCTCCTTTATTTCGTAGTTTTAATTTAGCATTAGAAACAAACTGAGCCTCATACAAAGTGAACGTTATGTTTAGAATATTAATTATCAAAACATTAATGTTATTTAACATACCATCTGAATTATATTGAAATACTAGCTGTACCCCGCGGTTTCACCCGCATTGCTCCGCTCCTGTTGGCCTTAGCGTGATGATATTATATAGCCGATAGCCTTCCTCGATAAATGGGCTATCTAACAACGAAAGAATTTTTCAAATCGGACCAGTAGTTCCTGAGATTAGCGCGTTCAAACAAACAAACAAACAAACTCTTCAGCTTTATAATATTAGTATAGATTAACGATACTTTGAATACAGAAGATATAGAGATACAGAATGAGGTAAATGGTTATTCAACTTCCTACTGTCAGGCAGTGTGCAATACCTATTCTAAAATCTTATCTTTCCCCCCTCCCTCTCACGCCTATCTCTCGTTCCCCCCTCCTTTTCACGGGAGGTGAGAAACATCCGTTTCGAGGATTACATACTATTGTTAACCCATTAGGAGTACGTCACATTCTATCGCATAGGTTATTTGCGTCTTTTGGAAAACAAATGTTCCTGCAATTACTCTGGAATTAAGGGGAAATAATTTGTGGTAAGGCAATAAGTTCGACCAAAAGGAGTAACAAGTATTTTTTGTCGACCGCACCTGTTTTGGGAGGCATTTAGACGTAAACGCTAGTGTAGAGCTTTATGACATTTATTAACACTAGAGCGCACGCGCGGGGGACATAGGTCACCCAGTGCTATATATTGCTAAATATTTTTTTAAACAATCGTGCTTGAGTGTTGTTGTCTCAGGTATTCCCCGACTACCAATCACCGGACATTTTAGCAGCGTGTCAGCTTCCTTGGTGCAACGAAGTGTACTCTGCGAAAATATAAAAGTACATGGGTGACGCATGTCCCCCGCGCGAGCGTTCTAGGAAGTTTTTGAAATCATACAATTACGAGTGAAAATCAAGTATAACGCTTTTATTTTTTACTGCTCTTATGATCAATTTATACTTTTAAGAAATAATTAATATATGGGTAACTAAAATCGAAATAAAATACTCATATTCGAGTGCTAGGACATACTTATTTTTTATCCATACTAATATTATAAATGCGAAAGTAACTCTGTCTTTCTGTCTGTTACTCAATCACGCCTAAACTACTGAACCATTTTTTATGAAATTTGGTATGGAGATATTTTGATGCCCGAGGAAGGACATAGGCTACTTTTTATCCCGGGAAAATGACGCAATCCCGGAAATCCCACGGGAGCGGGAACTATGCGGGTTTTCTTTGACTGCGCGAGCGAAGCCGCGGGCGGAAACCTAGTTGAAAATAAAATTTTATTGGATAAGAACAACTTATTCTTAAACTTTATAATTAGATGATTATTTTTACAAAATTTGTAGTTTCCAAAGTAAAAAAAACTGATTGATCACAATAAGTAATAAATTAGTTACTTTTCACAGAGGTTTATGTTTAGCTCATAATTTAAGTAAAATGAGAAAATATTGATATTTTTTTTGTTTCATCACTTAAAAATAAAGTTGATCCATAAATAAGTACTTCGTTTACCTACGACCTACGATTTTTATGAAAAAAAACGTGCGTCGTATTGGGTGACATATGTGACCCACGCGTGCACTCAAGGAAAATTTTAGGCGCGAGCGCTCTAGTGTTAAGTACCCTCCTAGATACCTCAAATTTTTTTTACTTCATAAATAAAATGGCTCTTGATTTTATAAAATGTATTAACAGGTACGCAATTTTAAACATTCAAGCTTACCTACCTAATTAATATGAGACACACACACACACACATACACCGACTCAGGTTTCTTTTTATTTTATATATATTTTTGACTTTTAAAATATTAAGGTAATAATAAATTATGTGAACGTGAAATGGCAAAGAATAACTTAACACAGTACCTACGAAGGGTCCCATAGAGGCGAGCCGGAACACAACTCGACGTCCCTTTTCCCGCAGGTCTACAGGATTACCCTACTAAAAAGGTCTCAATGGCTGTTGTAACATTCCTTGTAATTGTATTAATTAAGGGAGTGTTTTATTGATATATTTTGATTACATTTTATTAATTGTATTACATAAAGTTTATTAGAAAGAATCATCAAAGTCCCTACAACAAATTAAACTAATATAAATAAAATGTTAATAGATATACCTAATAGGTACAAACGTCAAAAATGCAATAAATAATTATTCTTCACAAAGAACAAAACCGCCCAAGACATACATAGGTAGGTACAGTCCAAGGTACAGTCGTATTCAGAACCACCTTTTTGAAAGTCGAATGAAAAAAAAATTAAATAAACGTTTTTTTTAGGAATAGTTATTCCTCGTTTATCTTTTCATAGCATTAAACAATAGTACCTATCCGTGACATCTACGTTATACTCCTAACTCTGGGAAAGGTTTAAGCTCCTACATGTTTATACGCTCGAAATTTAGGATTATACAGATTTAGGCGTTTTCTAACGGTTAACCCTGCAAAGTTTAATTTATTTGTGTAATCGTATTTAACAGTAACTTTTTGCTGGGTGTTAGGTTTCTGTTTTGCTCGCGTACTTATTTGTTTTGAGTTATTTATTGTTCGAGAAAGTTTTGAAGGTTTAAATTACGTTTTATAAAATACATTGATATGTAAAATTGCAATATGTATTGGATCCATTAAGTAGGTAGTCGTGTACTGTAAATTAAAAGAATATTTTGCCTTTAAAATAAATAATATTTAATTAGAAAATACTCAGGTCATGCGATTATTGTTTTCAATTATTGTTGTTATAAAAACAGCATTTTTTTCTCAAGTATATTTAATTACACACTTAATATTAAATATTTTGCTTCTACATATTATTATATATATACATACGGATTATAGACGCATCGTTCGTTATGAGAAAAGGTGTTTAGTGTCATGAAAAAGAGCGTTTGTGCCGAGCACACGTGTCAGAAGTGAAACTTCTTTACCGAGATTCAAAGATACCAAAATCGTCGCCTTACTCCATGACGTGACGGTATTGCCATGGCGAGAGCTTGAAATTTTACTCTCAGCGCGCCTAAAAAAGTTTCACTTTAATAATTGTTGTTATTAGGTATATAAAATCTAGTGGTTTATATTCGTTTGTTTTCTATAATAAATCGTATCAGTTAAACCAACACAACGAACTGTCAAAAGTTATTATAGGATTTTGCGTTATATGAGGAAATTTTTCCAATTTTCTTTTCGTAGAACGTTCACGATCCAACTTCTTATTTTTTATTTATTAAGATAGATGTTAGGACATGTGAACGGTATGTTATTTTTAACGATATGTTATTTTTTTGTTACTTTAAATATTCATACAATATTTGTCCTTGCAAAGTCTACGATTTTGACAATTTGATTTACAAAATATTATGTTATTCCTTTTTTTATACTAATAGTAGCTAACCGCCCGCGGCTTCGCCCGCTTTGTCTAATACCTAATAAATTATATATACTCAAACCTTCCTCTTGAATCACTTCATCTATTTAAAAAAAACCGCATCAAAATCCGTTACGTAGTTTCAAAGATTTAAGCATAAAAAGGGACATAGGGACAGAGAAAGCGACTTTGTTTTATAATATGCAGTGATGATGATACCATACGAATATTCTATAACTATAAAAAAGGTATGTTTATCATTTGTAAATTATTATTATTGTGATTTTTTTACGATTAAATTTTATTTTAAACATTATGAATGAATGAATAAAGAATGAAACATTCTTTATTGCACACAAAAATACAGGATTACATATAATCCATACTAATATTATAAATGCGAAAGTAACTCTGTCTGTCTGTCTGTTACTCAATCACGCTTAAACTACTGAACCAATTTTCATGAAATTTGGTATGGAGATATTTTCATACCCGAGAAAGGACATAGGCTACTTTTTATCCCAGGAAAATGACGCAATCCCGGAAATCCCACGGGAACTATGTGGGTTTTTCTTTGACTGCGCGGGCGAAGCCGCGGGCGGAAACCTAATATAAGAGCGATACATTATGTTTATTTGTAACAAACACAATATTTAAAATCAATACGATTACTACTTATCGAAATATAAATCACGCAACTACAAAAAACATTACATTCAATTCTCAACTAATTTATTGACCATCTATTATTATCCTAGACTTAAACATAATTGGATTAATATAATATGAATGGAATAGCCTGTAATTCGTGTCACGATCCCTGTTAAATTGTATCCCTTGTTAGAGTAACATGACCTCGACGTTGGAATCCAATGGATTTATGTTCTGCCTTTCTTACTAATCTTGTGCTATTTGTGTTTTCTTGCATTGATATTTATTATTTATATGAATTAATTTTTCTAATATTAATAAGGTTTTTTAGGGTGGAATGTTAATTGTTACGCGATCTACGAGACAGCAATTATTGTCAACCAATATTTTCAGTTTCAATTGAATATTAATACAATATATTCATATATTTAAAATGTTTTATTATTTCATCATTCCAGCCTTTCAGGACGTCCACTGCAGGACATAGGCCTCCCCCAAAGATTTCCAAAACGACCGATCACCAGCGGCCTGAATCCAGCGGCTCCGCCACTTTGATCAGGTCGTCTGTCCATCGCGTTGTAGGCCGTCCCACACTTTTATTATTTATGTTTTAGAAATATTATGAATAAGATTGAATTTTAATACTAGAAAAATTAAGCTAGTCTATTATCAAGTCGTTTCTTAAAGCATTTTTTCCCGAACAAATAAATCATTGTGTTATTTTAATTACACGAATTACGGAAAACAATTTTCACGACAAAAAGCTCCAATTCCAGTTATTCTATTTCTTTACTAAAAGCTTTCAAGCTTTTTCACTTAAAGCTTTTACTTCACTTAGTTACTAAAAGTAGACAATTTAAAAACCAAACTGTTTAAACGGTAGCTTTGTATATAAAAACAATATTAAAGCTTAAAACTCATAGTTTCAGAGCGAAAATTAAAGTAGAAAGTAAAAAAAACTCATTAAACACAAAGTCTGTAATGGTTTTAGTCAGCCCACGACCGGATACGGCGGCGCTTGTTCATATAGCGGCCGCTTTTACACCGATGCGTATCAACTTTTCAATTAATTTGGTTTTCTTTTTTGTTTGGTACGTTTTACTAGTATACTCTACAGTATTGGAATGTACGTTGTTATTAATATGAACTTATTTATCGTATAAATGTTAATGTTTGTTTATTGTTAATTTGTTTTTTAGGCAGGTGTATGATTTTTATCTAGTTAGAAAATTACCTTCTTTTGATTCGATCCTAGGGTTTCATAATTTCGTGATAGGTACTGTATTATTAAATTATAAAGGAATAACTATCATTCATTTTAATTAATATTTTTAAACATTCGTTTTAAGATATTTAAAGACATGTGAAAGAGGGACAGTCTTTTTATAACCTTACAGAAATATTGTGCTTTCTAATGAATTATTTATCAATAGTTCCTCACATTACTAAAACGTCTACTTTACGTTACATTTACGTTTTTTTTATAAAAAATCTTCGTTTCAAACCGAAACATAACTGTAAAAATGTTTTGTTTCAACCAAAAGCCTTCTCTGAATTACGGTGTGAGCGACTGCCCATAATCACATAACGTAAGCGACGTGGCTTAATGAGCAATTTCCTTACGAACTTAACTAATGAACTGTTCTAGAAACCTCTTTATATCGTCCACCGTTTTTGTAATTGAAAGGCGATTAATACATTGGAAATTAATACCTATCTTTTTATAGGTAAAATATGAATAATAGAGTATGATGAAAAAATGATAATATAATACTGTCACACCATTTGGGTTAATCTTAAGAATATAAGTCTATATTTTCTTATTTTTTCTTCCCGCAATGTCTATATTGTCCACAGTTTTGTTTTAGCTACCTACCTACATTTTTTGTAGCATTATAACTCAAAATAATATACGGTAGGATAGTTTTCTTACTGCAATAATTTTCGCTGCTATTATATTGTACCCATTTTATAATCAGAATATTGCAAAAGTATTTTAAACTAAAAAGAAGAGAAGAATAAATGTACTGTATTACATATTTTAAAACTCTTTACCTCCTCTAACTCTAGTGTTAAAAAATAAAATTATTCAATTATTGTTTAATTGAACTTTTAAATCCTGAATGCAGTAACAGCTGGACTCAATCAAGTCTAGACATTCTTGAATTAAAAATGTTACACATCAGAGCATTAAAGTTTAACTGGCGCATCGATTTTACCTTAGTTAACGAATTTACTGCTTATGAGTTAAACTTAGATTAACGAACAAATTCCGAGTACCATTTAAAATTATAAGGAGTATTAAGACAAATTCACACACTATAATAATTGAAGTTTCTATATCTAACGTCTGTTAAAGCTCTGCGCCATCATTTAAAAGAATTTACTGTACATAAGGACATTTATTAGGATAAAATAAATGAACAAATCCGAGTAACATGTAAAATAATCAGCCCCCCTAGTCAAGTGGCTTTCTGTTAGCGTAGCGTTCAATAGAATAGACTACGAATGTATGAGATTGACGTAACCTGTAGATACGTTTATCGTTTTCTATTTTCTATTTTCTATTTTTCGTAGTGTGTTTTCTATTTTCTTTTTTATTTTTCTATTTTTCGTAGTCTATTCTATTGAACGCTACGCTAACAGAAAGCCACTTGACTAGGGGGGCTGGTTTATTAAGGTAAATTTAGAAACTATAACTGAAATTCCTGTATCTATAGTCTGTTAAAGCTCTGCGCAATCATTTAAAAGAAATTGTCAAAATCTCTGAAATCAAATTTTAATTAATTGATAAACAATAAAATCATTCATTTTAATGTAATATTCACATTCATTAGGATAAAATAAACTAATACATCCGAGTAACATGTAAAATAATTAGGTTAGTTTATTAATAGTGACAAACAAGATACATTATTAATTATATACTTATACATGTATTTCGACGCTTCAAAAACTGAAATTCCAATTCATAAAGTCCGTTAAGCTCTGTGCAATCATATAGAAAAAGACGGTCCAAATATTTGAAATAATATTTTAATAAACCCATTAACAATAACATAATTCATTTCAGTATAATTTTCACATTCATTAGGATTAGTCTCTATTAATTATAAATTATAATTAAAATTTCTTATTAATTTCTACTAAGGAATTAAGGATACTGAACATAAATTTCAGAAAGGATAATTATTATTACACTAATAAGCACTTTTCACACAACATATTATAACCAGTGAAGAGTGTAATTAAAGATTTAAGACACAATTTTCATCTAGTAAATTATTAATTTATATTGTAATTTGTAGGATTCAAATAGAGATTATATTTTTAGCATTAGTATTGATTTCAAATATATGTTAATCATCTTTCGCTTTAGCACTTCTATTACCACCTAATTTTTCACAATCCCAAAAATAATCACAAATTCATAACTTATTGACACACAAAAATATTACCTATATGGAATCTGTTTATAATAATACCTTGCTTCTATTCCTTGGATCTCTGAAGTCTTCCTTAGATGCCTTCCGCCGCTTGTCTTTCAAGATCATACGAGCTGCTGCGAACGCCATTTTGTTTACACACACACACACAACACTATATAATATATACGTATCACAGACGAGTTTGAATTGACTAACAATTGATTTATTTACTTCGATGTTGCGGTTCTATAACTATACTTTTACGATGGTTCGACGTATTGCTGTTTGTTTGTTTTAGAGATTTTATTGCTTTCTTTTGTGTCTGTGGAAAAATGTTTGTTAATTAATAGTGATGGAGATATCATGTGAAGCGTGCATTTAATTACAATAATGGCTTGCTGTATTTTATTGTTAGTAATTCGGTTAATTAAAATAAACAGCTCATTTTAACTGAAATATTAATTAATATAAACTACCTTAATCAGATTCCTAGCTAAAGAAATAATGACGTCAAATATATGAATGTCGTTTTGAACTGAAAAGTCTATCATAATATTACTATTAAATAGAACACAGACGTTTTGAATGCTTTTCAAAGAATGTCCTGGCACGAGTGGAACAAAAACCCTCCACAAAATGGAGAAAACATTAAACTTGTGCCTCATTCACGAAAATAATACATCTTGAAATAAAAGGCACTAATTTTTTGTTCATTTTGTTATTTCGTGACCGCGCTCATTGAACAAGCCATCACGTTAATTATATTTATGAATAAATCGCGTTGAAATTTCGTTAATATAATATTTTCCAAGGTCTTATTATGGCTTGAAATTTGTATTATTTTCATTTGAATGCGTGCATGATGTAATCGCTTGGTTCAAACTTAATCATAATAAACCGTTATCAGAAAAAGTTTTATAAGGTTTTCGACTTCCGCATTGTTGGTAAGAACTTACGTCAAAATTGATCAACCCTTCGGCTTCAATTCAAAGCTCTTTTGCCGCTCTATAATGTCTCATATGACACGGGTATTTCTGACTTTTTATATTTTCTTGGGAGTGCAGAAAAGGCAGAAATTGACTGACTTCTAAAACTATGGAATTAACAATTCATTTATTAATCTAAGGAAGTATTTGCAGGTTATTTGGAAAGAAACCGGTACCATTCATATCATTCTGAGTTATTATTTACACATATCAGTCTGAGTTATTATTTACACATTTAAGATGGCTCTACAAGGATTGTTAAGCTTATAATTAGGTTAAGTCTTGTAAAATGTAATAACACAAAGTGCCTATAACAATTTTTATATTTTCAGAATCATGATTGTCTCGCGGAGAGACGGGTTAGTTTAATTGAGCGTATTTTTCAACCTTTTTTCATTATACTTGTATACGCATTAAGTCAGCTTATTCTGTGTTTACTTCAACACAATTCTTGCTTAACATTCTAGTTAAATTGTCAACAATATGTTGAGATGTAACAAAGGATTACACTCCATTAAGAGGCGACAACAGCTTAACTAAATTATACTCAAGATAGGCTTCGAAATAGATAAGGATAAGGATATACTGACGGAAACTACGCTAATCTACTAGTTATCTATTTTCGTACTGTAAGGATTTGAATTTTGTTTGTTTGTAGTAAGCTACGAAAATCGCTAAGTGGTTTTGAAAATTCTTCCATTAGGCGAGACACAGGTAATATTTATTATTTTCATCACGGATCTGGGCTGTGTTTATAATAACAACACCATAATAATTACAGGTATAATCATCAGAATAAATAAAAATAAATGGTGGCATTGTGAAGTAATGTTTTATAGCAGAATATCTGAAATTTTAAACATACCAGAAAAATTTATATAAAAGTTAAGGATTTATTAATATAGTTTAGCCCTTGTGGTGTTTGTTAATGCTATATATTATTATAGACAGCCTAGAAATTTTGCAGGCTCAGAAGTTCATATGCATAGCGCTGACTTCGTATATATATTCGTATATATCTTGTCTCATTATATACACAACACACAAACACTGACTCTTCAAAATAAGAGAGACGTAGGAAAACGAATGTAGTATTTATTTGGCCATGCCAAATTGTCGCTTGCTTTTAAGATAATTACAATTTTTGTTGTTTATGATATCTATTCGTTAGTGTAGTAAGTACCTACTTGGTATACGTATAAAAATCCTTAGTTTTATAGCATATGGAGAATTATAAGAAATATAGCTAGTAGAAAAGACTGCTCAATTACATGTTCATCTATACTTATTTTTTAATATTATAAAGCTGAAGAGTTTGTTTGTTTGTTTGAACGCGCTAATCTCAGGAACTACTGGTCCGATGTGAAAAATTATTTCGGTGTTAGATAGCCCATTTATCGAAGAAGACTACATATCATCACGCTAAGACCAACAGGAGCTGAGAAATGCGGGTAGAACTGCGGGGCACAGCTAGTAAAGAAATATAGTTAGTGCAATAGATTTGAAATGCATTTACCCCATGTCAAAATGGGTCACAGAACTATATTTTATGATACTAGTAATAACAATGAAAATATAAAAGGTGCCATAAAGTATTCGAGAAAAGGCTATTTGCTTGACCTCTTTTCATAAGTGCTTCGCGACTAAGTAATGAATATTGAGTATAAACGGCAGATTGACGGACCATAAAGCTATAGTAATGATCTCATGTTATTTAATATGTTATCGGTACAAAATATATTTGCATTTTCTTTCTTATTATGTTATAATTAAAAATTTCTTGTCTATTTTCAATGTTAAGCCCAGAATTTACTACACGTACCGCAAGCCTTGCATCGAGCCATACCCATCTAAGAAGAAATCCGTCAATATCCTACGAGCTACGAACCGTAACCCGAACTTAAAATTAAAGCATTCACACTAAGCATTCACATGCAGATTTATCTGCAGACTTGTCGCACGCGAGTAAACAATGTGTCTAATTTTACTTACAGATTTTATTCCCGTAAGTACCAAACAAATACCAATTGATAATTGATGTGGCATAACTAAATGTAGACAGATATTTTCTAATATTTTAGATATGAAAAAGAGATAAACTTCAATAGCCAATAATCAAGACGCATTTGCCTCTATTCCCGTTAAAGTCATAAAAATAAAACAAATTGTTATTCAGCGAATATTTGATTGAGTGTGAAGGCATAACAAAGAAGCCGAGTCAAGTATGCCTTACACGTTGCTAAAGTGAATTAGAACCTTACTACATTGCAGTATAGTGCAGTTTTGTATAACACATATACCTACATATTTAAATATTTAAATATATATATATATTTCTGCATTCATATTGTCTGTCCAGTGGAAATGTCCAGGAACGTGACGTGGTACGGAAACACTTTTGTTATCAACTGCGTAATTCAAATATTGCATTAAGTACTAAATAATGTTACGTAGAGCATTGGTAGAGTCTTGAAATTTAATAAAAAAAGTCAACGAAACTAAATCGGCGTGCAAAAATTAAATGATTTTTCACTTTATCTGCTCATTAGCTAAGGCATCGAACAAAGGGGGTAGATTTATACATCAATATCTAAAAACAGAATAATTAGCTGTCCCGGCAAAAAAATGCGCGTATTATAACATTTATTCATTTATTTAAAGTAGGTATTTACACGTTTATCTATACTTAATATTATAAAGCTGAAGAGTTTGTTTGTTTGTTTGAACACACTAATCTCGGGAACTATACTGGTTCGATTTGAAAAATTCTTTCGGTGTTAGATAGCCCATTTATCGAGCCTCGAGGAAGGCTATATGCTATATCATCTCGCTAAGATCAACAGGAGCGGAGCACTGCGGATAAAACCGCGGAGCACAGCTAGTATATTATCACTCACTCATGAAATTAAAGTCAGTCTCAGATGTGTCATGTATAATTATTGTTTGATTCTATTTTATAATTTAAAAACAATAATTCAGTACAATTATTTCGATGAACCGCATTCATTATTGCTATCATTTTAAAATCAGCGGTAAATACTAACAATTAACTGAATGGCGGAATTTTAATTAAATACCACGTACAATCTACATACAATATATTTAAATGGGAATATTAAATATAAATGGGGCCATACTTTATCAACTTCTGAAATATTATAAGGTTCAATGACCGACTATTACTAGTACTAATATTAATACTGAATATTAATACGACTATTACTAGTACTAATATTAGTACTAATATAAATACTGTATATCACAGTATTAATATTTATGAATGAAAGCTGTTACAAATGTTATCGTTTCCCATTCTAGGCTTAAAACTATGAAAATTTAATATTTTCAGGGGATTATAAACGCGTTTTCTTCAATAATATGTAGGTATATATTCTTTCAGATATTACAAAAAAATGAATTTCGTTTAAATGCATTGCGATTACGTGAAATAGCAGAAACCCCTTTACATTAAAACATTATAACACAAGTGAAAAATTACATTCAAAAGTATATTATTAATCACAGTAACATCTTGTCAATATTCTGTAATTAATGTAACAGTACTAGCTGCTCCGCGCGGTTTCACCCCCGTGGCTTCACTCCTGTTGGTCGTAGCGTGATGATACATAGCCTATAACCTTCCTCGATAAATGGGCTATCTAACAGCGAAAGAATTTTTCAAATCGGACCAGTAGTTCCCGAGATTAGCGCGTTCAAACAAACAAACAAACTCTTCAGCTTTATAATATTAGTATACATAAAAAACAGTGATAAACATGAACTGTAACAGAAAATCAATTAGTAAATGCCAACAAACAATAGTTTGAAACCCAAACCCATCGATACGAATCGATTTTCCAGCACTCAATTTAATTTTGCATTCATAATGTGCATGCAGTTCAAACAAATTAGCCTAAACATAGGCTTTGACGCTAGAATTACTAATGATCTAGAATGTGTAATGCCCTTTTTTGGATACACGTGTAGTGAAAATATTCTGTAAAATTTATAGAGACGACATTGTAATAGAAAAACCGGTAAATAAAAGTAAGTGTAATATTAGTAATAATTTAACATTTGAGTTAAAATGTTAGAGATTTGCGTAACAAAAGGTATCTTTACAAACCAGTGCTTCCAAAAATGATGAAGGTTTTAAATACGTGGCCCTATTCTCACCAATAATATTCTCAGTTATTGTAAAGAATTAAAAGGACACGTTTTTATTGTCTCACTTGTATGTGACTCCTTAGAGATCATCATCCTCCTCCATCCTCCTTCGATTTCGACTCACTTTAAACGGACAGATTTAATTCAAACTTTGTACACTTATCAAGAATCGATGATAATATAATTTAAATCGTTTTTTTTTAACTGTATTTCCGTTATTCTTAACGTGTTTTGTAATTTCTCTGTGGAAACTGAAACAGGTTATATTATGTATTTATTACTACATTTCGATAGCAGGAGCTTTAGTACTGTTCATTTGGCTATCAAGTACCCTTCTGATGTTCATCAGATAAACGTGACCGAGTGTGGAGATACCGACCCTTCAAACGGAACCTTAATGACGTGGAGTTTCTAATATCTTTGTGATTGAAAACGTTACCTTTGTAGGTATTAAGATATTTGATTGGAAGATTATCCAGTAAAGTCAGTGTAGGCCTTTTGTAAAACACTTATAAAATAATGCACATCTTAAATTGGTTCCATGAAATACTGATTCAACTATAGCTCCACTTCACTTACAAACGTTAGAAACAAGAAACGTTGGTAAATAAGGCTGATTTTAGAATAAATTCAAAAGCTCTATTTACCAGAGTTGAAAGTATTTTCAAAGTTTATAGATTATTTTGTGACCTGATGATGGGAGGTCTTTGTCTATACTTCTAGTTCATAATCAGAGCTATTTCCAAAATATTGAAATTCTGATAGATCAGACTTTTTAAAGAATACGAAAACATTTCCTCTTCCTTATATACCGCCACACGTTTCATCTCAGTGATTTGATTTCCATTCCACAAGTTCAATCACACACATGTGTTAGCAAAAGTCTGTGATTTTCATTTCCCTGCCATCTGTTCGCTTTTACCGACAATTTAATAAGGAACTCCAATCTTCTAGAATATATTTATATCTATGTATAATATAAAACTCAAAGGTGACTGATATAGTGATTTATCAACGCACAGCCCAAACCACTGGACGTATCGGGCTGAAATGGTATGCAGGTAGATGTTAGGACATAGGCATCCGCTAGGAAAGGATTTCCCGAAATTCTTGCTGGAACGGAGAAAAACGGTGATGCACGTACAAAGTCGTGGGCGGAAGCTAGTTGTATATAAAATGCAAAAGGAGACTGACTGACTGATCTTTCAAGGCACAGCCCAAACTTCTGGACCGAGCTGAATTTGACATGCATATAGCTACTATGAAGTAGGCTGCTAAGAAAGGATCTTGATAAATTTTTCCTTCAAGATGATAAAATAAGAGATGGAAGTTTGTACCATTAACCCATTGAGCCCCGAACGGCTCGATCGGTCCACGACACAATAGATTTTCTATTGTGTCTGTGATTCCGGGGCCTGAGTTATTAAAATTTTTATCTACGCAGACGAAGCTGCGGGAAACACTATCTTATATAATAGTGTAATAATGTTTTCCAAAAGAAGACATTGGACCAGCGTGTAATAAAAACTAAATGGAAAGTCCGAAACTGTTTATCCAAAAGTTATAAAGGATAAAGTTGAGGCATTTAATCAAAAGTTAAAGAGCACATGTGTTGTTATGAGGCGGTATGTAGTACACGCTGTCCTAATTGGCAAATATGAAACTATATGAAGGAAATATTTCATTTTGGACGTAGAAAACTTGTAAGACTGATTCTTTGTGTTTTGTCTTAATAATGATAATATTGTATGAACGATGTGCTACGGTATATGTATAGTTCATACTCTCCTTCTACATAAACTGGAAGGAATTTAAATTACAATGGAATAAAATAATGTTTATTCGACGTATAAAACATTTTTACTATAATTATTTAGATATAACTATTTGAGTTATTTTCTAATTATCGATTAAATTAACTCTATATTTTCATTTTCCTTTTCCGCAAGTTAGGATGTTTCAATAAATGTTATGGTGTTTGTTTTTCAAATTACGTTAAACCTACTGATAAAGAAAAATACTTGAAAATATTAAATCAGTTACAAATATTTCATAATAACTTACCAATAGTTGTCACGTTATAATATCATACTTAATATTATAAATGCAAAAGTTTGTTAGTATGTACGTATATTTATTACTCTTTTACGCAAATACCATTGAACCGATTACAATTAAATTTCGGTAGCTGAAGATCCAGAATAACACATAGTCTACTTTTTATTTCGGAGTACCCCATATCAATATAGGGTTTCCACGCGGACGAAGTCGCGGGCGGCCTCTAGTTTATTATACAAACTATATAGGATATTATACAACCTATATGGGTTATTATACAACCTATATAGGTTGTATAATGTATCGTCTAATCACATGTGTTCCAATTGCGAGATTGTTAATCAAGGTACAAATGCGTATCAGCTACTGACGGCTGTGATCAATTACTGTACATAGCTAGGAATTACAATTTACACCGAATTAGCAACGCGGGCGAATTTCTTTCTTCTTTGTTTTTGCTTAATTGTGAAGTATATTAATTATTTTACTAACTATATTAATAATTATATTAAGTATTATGAAGATTTTACTATAAAAGTTATGTTTTCTTTTACATTTTCAGCCACCCTCGTTACATTAATTATATGTATTATATAATATCTACCCTCTACCTTAGGTGGCCTGGAAGAAATCGCTTTTTAGCGATAATGTTTGTAGTTTACCTCGCATCTATACAACTATATACATATACTGTACATTGTAATGTTAAATGGTGTGGTACAATAAATCTATACTAATATTATAAAGCTGAAGAGTTTGTTTCTTTGAACGCGCTAATCTTGGGAACTACTGGTTCGATTTGAAAAATTATTTCGGTGTTAGGCTCATTTATTTAGGAAGGCTATAGGGTATAATATATCATCACGCTACGACCAACGGGAGTGGAGCCACGGGGGTGAAACCGCGCGCAGCAGCTAGTGGTTAAATAAATACATTATCTGTTAAATATAGATAAACACGTTACAAACTATTGAATTATTATTTAAATGAAATGATCTAAATTATAATAAGCTAATACTAGCCGATGTTATTTTACTGCATCTGATGAGAAAATAATATATTATAGTATTTGTAACTGAAGGAATTATTTATCTATCTAGTATTTTCCGGTAAACAGAGTTTCTAAATAGTTATGTTTTTTATAAAAATAAATAAAAATGTAATAATATAGATTAACTTTTCATTTGTTAAGTTGATTGATTATACTTCATCTGATATGAAACATAACAAGATTGTATTATTCAACAATAATGTTAAGAAAGGTTTTGTTAACACAACACTAAAGTTACATCAACCATGGATAATATCTATGATCCTTAAGCATTCCGACACAGATACAAAAAATAAATATCAGAATACAAAAAATCTCTTTCCACACGACTGAAGTAAGCCCTCTTTGTGTGAGGACCCTTCACTCACGTGAGACTTAAATATTATTCGCGTTTAAGTTTTATGAGAACTTTTTTATTTGAATTTTTTGAAGAACCTATGTAAAGGCATGTATTTGGTCGGTTAAATTTTGAGCAATCTGTTGTTAGTATGTAGCTCTATGGCGTGCCTTAGGAGAGGCCTATGTGCAACAGTAGACGGAAAAAGGCTGAAGAGAGAGAGAAGAGAGAATATTTTATCAGCTTTTTTTTGCAAAGTAAATGGAGGCTTTATCTCCAAAGTTTTCACCTGTAAATTTTAATGAAAACGTTAGTGTTGATATACAAGTATGTTTTTTAAAAATGTACTTATATCCAACTGTATTCAAGGTATGAAAGGGCTGAAACCATAACACAGATAAAACAGAGAGGATACATTTTTGCAGTTACTTAAGTTTGAAATATTCCATATCATATTTACATTACCATAATTTATATAATTATTATTCTAACTGCACATGACTACACTCCTTTTTCAACTAAAATTTTTGTTCGAATTAAAATAAGCGTGATGCCTGCAATATATCGTCGAGATGTTATGTGGGTGTAAGCGGGTAAATCGTGGAAACCGCAGAAACTACAATACAGAGTCGCCGGCGTGTCTCCGCTCGGAAATCTGGAGACCAGCCAATTGTAAGATGCAGCCGTGAACGATTCTAGGTGGATCTAATTCTATAGAAAATTACGATTTTTATGTTAATGTTTACTAGACTAGGCGGTTTTACCCGCTTTGCCTAAAACATAATTAGTTATATACTAAAACCTTCTTCTTGAATTACTATTTTTTATCTATTAAAAAAATGCATCAAATCCATATCAAATCCGTTGTGTAGTTTTAAATACGTATGTTTATAAGCAGCCTATAATATAGATCTTTTATAAAATTAACTGATGTATCTATATTTCTGGTATGATATCGAAATAAAGATGTAGCGTCTTATGAATATGTAAGTGTATATGACGAAAGTATAAACTATACCTACTTAATATTTTACATGTGAAAGCGAGAATTTTCTACGCCAGCTGTAAGCAGAATTTTGATAAATACGCAGCTGAAACAATGTAGAAGGAAATAGGTACGACATTTTTATCGCGAAAACAAAACTGGAAGGGCGTGAAATATGAGATGTAAATTTAGAAAACGACGGACGCGTGATAATACTCATAAATAAAGTATGAATGAAGTCAAGTGAAGCCAGCGGAAAAGCTAGTATTGCATAGAACGTTACCCTTATGTAAAACAATCGAAGAACCCTCTCAAAATCCAATATAGAGCGCTTGTAGTTCACGCAATGTGGTGTAAAAAATCGTTTGAAACTATTGTTGACTCTCCCCAAATATCTTTGTGTGTCACTGTGAATTTTCTATATATTCCGACGCCATTTTTGCAAGGGAAGTGTTTTCGATTGCGAGCGAAGTTTGCATTTGTTTTAGCAAAATATTGTGATTTATTACTGCGTTTTTTAGCGTTCAGTGGATGTGCAAAAATTTGTAACATATAGATCAAAAATATTTTTATAAGCACTTTGAATGAAACTCAATTTCGAGATCTTGATAAAGGAAAAAGTTAGGTAACATGTTTTATGTCTAATGAAACGAATCCACTTTTAAGAATAGGTTCTGTTAATATAAACCACATATGATTTTTAACCGTAAAATGCCTTTCATACAATTTTATATCAAACCTCGTATGTGTGGTACTGTATAAAGTAATCTGTCTTATCGTTTTACAAAATAAAGATATTACTAAAGTTTCAATAAAAATTCCTCGTCTAATTCTTCGCATTAAAGCTCTTATTATTTTGCCAACCGAATCTGACCCTTATGTACTAAGCATCAGGGTTAAATTTCAATCGTTTAACGCTATGAAAAGGAATAGTCATTCCATTGCTTAAAAAGATGTAAAACATCAAAGCAAAAAGCCACAAACCGTCGCAGTTACTAAAACAACATTGTTTAACCGCTAATTTCAGTGTTTTGGTAGTATATCACTTTCATTTAGAAATTGAACATGTACCTACATGTTATTTTTTTTATTTATGCAGGTTTTTTTCGAAATTCGAACTTCCCTTTCTAAGGTCACTAAATTGTGTTCAACAGTACGTATAGGTGTGTCTAGTAACAAAACAATGTACCTATTCGTCAAATCTGCATTGTAATACGAACACAAAAATAGAGAAAAACGTATAAAAAGTGACCCACTGCGTAGTGACATAGATTGGTATTTGTTATATTATTCAGTTTTTTATTAAAGTGCTGATACATTTAAAATATACAACTATAGGTACACTAAATTTATTTTATGGCAATAGGAGTAGAGTGGTTTTACATGTACCTACAGACCTACTATATGTATTTGTAACTTATGGTAAAATAAAATTAAAAGCCTGTGTGCAAGTTTTTCATAAATTATTTAGCAAATTCTTGTCTTACTATATATTCATGAAACGTATTGCGTAGAAATTATACACGCGAAAAACATCCTTATTGTCTTCTACAATAACCACATAATATTGCAATATCGTGTAAAACAAAACGGCAGAGACCATATCCACTGTGTTCATTGCAATTCAATTATCAACGCTATCGATTCTCAGTGGAAAGATGAAACGAATTTCTGGTTACAACCGATAAGGGAGAAATTTTAACTGACTTTAAATCGAGTTGAGCTATCGTATAGCTTAAGGGGATTTTCATTTTATTTTTCCTTAATATATAAAGTTTATTCTCACTTTTGTTATATTGAACATCTGAGGGATTGCAATATTTGTATTCAATTTGAACGTAGGACTGAAACTGAAACTGTTTTAATTCAAAGCTACAAGTAGCAACAGGAAATACTATTATCCCCTATGAGAGCATATATTTGAAATAAGTAAACAATGACTGACCCTCCATCTCCAGATATATAATAACACATTTGTGATTAGACAGGGTGTAATTCCGTAACTATTAGAGATATCAAAAAACTTTAAACTGATATCGAAAGTACAGTTTAACCTAATGAGTAAAATGGCCATAATAAATTTTTAAAAATAAAACACAAACAATAAAAGACAAAAGATTATTGCATTTATAACATAAGTTTAGATTTAAAACCTACTCCTCCTCTCTTTATCCTGCCATCAATCAAAAATCATCCACAATTCGCTTTCACACTCGACAATTTAAAAAATTCTCGATTTATAAAATGGGAATTTTACTCCTATTTCGAATAGTCGAATCGAGTGTTTGTTAATCGATGCACGTTACATTTGCTAAGCTCTCCGCTTCTGCTGATTTCGAGTATGTACTTCATATGGTACATATTTGTGCCCTTTTTTAGTACAAAATCTTTATTTTATTAGCTTGGTTTCGATAATATAGAGATAAGATGTAAAGTCAAGCGTTATTAGATCGGCAGTTTTTGAGAAAGAAAATCTTCGGCTATCGTCATAATTTTATGGCCGGTTTTGGGAGAAATAACTGCGGCTATCGTAACTGTATCGTATCGATGACATTTTAATTATTTTGAAATAAAAAATTGCGTATGGCACCTATTTAACAACGAAAAAAACGTCTGGCAATAAAAAATTATGTCTGATGGATCTATCTAAAGGCAAAAGATTAAAAATTACGCGTTAATAAATGACTTTAAATAAAGGATATTTTCCTGTGCAGATAAGATGCGCACTAATAAACGCAACCACTGCGGCCAGCCAGATAGCACGGACTCTAACCGAAATAGGAAGAGAAACAGTATATCAAAGAACCAAGTATTCTAAAATTCTCTCTTGTCAACGTTGCTACCTCTTATACGACTAGCGTTTAGAATTAAAATGAGTTCATAAGCAAATATGAATCAAATTGTTATACTTAATCACATTTGTATATTTCAAATTATTACTTACTAGCTGTGCCTCGCGGTTTTACCCGCATTGCTCAGCTCCTATTGCTCTTATTGTGATGATATATAGCCTTTCTCGATAAATGCTATATAATAATGCTATAGCCATCTAACATCGAAATAATTTTTCAAATCGGATCAGTAGTTCCTGAGATAAGCGCGTTCAAACAAACAAACAAACTCTTCAGCTTTATAATATTAGTATAAATAAATACGAAGCCCATATTGCAATAAAGATGAACTAAACCTACAGAACATTTAAACTGAAATTAAAAACACAATCTCAGAAACTCACCGCTTGTTCAGAATTGCTCAATCCCAAAGGCATTGTCTTCGCAGTAGTTTATAAAGTGCAATTAACCAAAGTTACGTGTAAAGGTTATACCATTACTTTACACTTACAATTGTGTTTTACTTGAAACTTAATGCATTTAAAACTTAAGTTACTGTTAAAACTTCTTGGTATTTAATTATAAAATTAGCTTCCGTCTAAGAAAAAAGGGCGTTTTTATAAAAATAACAAGGTCAGAGGTGTATGAAATTTGGTAAATCAATTGTTTATATAGTGTGTGTGTGTTATGTCTGTGTCTTCTCTATGTGTGTGTGTTGTCTTTTTTTTAATATTGCATATTATAAATACCTTAACTAAATAAAACATTCTGCACTTTTTTATTCTTATTTTTGAATAATCATCAATCCATAATCGTCCATCTTAAAACGTTGGAAAACACGGGAAAAATCCATTCAAACGTGAAAATGGAAACGCTCTCTGTAACTTTACGGTACTGTCGTGCACATGGTCCAACCTATTTCCTTATATTTTATGTTATTATTTCTCCTTATAGCCCTATTCTTACCAACTTCTCTTCTGTTAAATGTTTCCCTTCAAAAGAGGTAACGTCCATAAGTGTGCTTATTTAAATTAATCCTAAACTAAGCCTGATATTTAAAAAAAATAAAAACGATAGGTAGCTGAAATGTAAGTTCTTAATGCCGCCTTAATGTAGTAAGCAGTACTTTAGGACAAATACAAAAGCTCTACAATGGGACACATGAAGCAGGGCCGTCACAAAGGTATTATTACATTAATGAATTTTATATTCCAATACACTTTAAAGTCCGATCAAATAAACATAAAAAATAAACATAACAACCTATAATAAACTAGATAAACACAACAACAGTTATTCCAACATTGTATACATTCTATTCAAGATCGGTATATCGTTTGAAGCGGGAATCAATTTAGCTGGACAAAGACGTCGCATGCTGTCAGCTGAGCCCTCATAGATATTGCACGGGAACACATATGATTAACTATTTCAATGGATATTTTATATTACATTAGATGTTTACACCGGCTACATCTGGATAGATACAGTTTAGTTTATACTAGCTTACCGCCCGTGGCTTCGTCCGCTTTGTCTAAAACCTAATAAATTATATACTAAAACCTTCCTCTTGAATCACTCAATCTATTAAAAAAACCGCATCAAAATCCGTTGCGTAGTTTTAAACATTTAAGCATACAAAGGGACATAGGGACAGAGAAAACGACTTTGTTTTATACTATGTAGTGATAACTGTTTACACCAGCCACTTATGTAACAAACGAAGACATTATGAAGGTTAAGTAGTGCTGTAACGTGAAAAGTGGTCTTGTTTTATATATTTTCTAGATATCGTAATTTATTTTTTGTTTTTCAAAATTTTATTAGTTTTTTATCCTTATCTCAGTTAAGACGAATCCAACTAACCAAATGGTCCATCCATCTTCAGTTATACGCTGTATAACTAACACGACTTTCTTTTTCATGTAGGACATAGGTACCTATGTAGTATGTAGTAAATATAATAATCCTGAATACCTTTTTACAAAATATTCATTTAGGTTTATCCAAAATTAATCTATTCAAATTCGTAACTGGTAATTATCGGGAATATTCCAGTTCAATGATTTCAATATCGTATTGTTATATTTGTTCAAAATTATCAAATAATATTGAAATATTTTCATTTCATAATCTAAAATTTAAAATCTTATCATTTACCTACTATTGGACGCTTAATTGGTTTGTCTAAATTAAATAATTGATATCTAAAAATTAAATTGAAACGTGGTACTAAATTTTAATTTAGAATAAAAAAGACGTGTGGCACTCGGGGACTGCCGCGGTAAAGCTATTCAATGACATGCCTTCAAGCCACATCTCCGAGCCCGTCGGAGTGGGGAGCGTGAGGTTTTTTCGTCACGGAATTTCTCGATTCGGTCCCCGCGCTCAAGGCCCGCGATAGAAGCTATGCAATAGCTTAAAATAAATATTTAAGAACCATCGGATATTGAACTATTGTTCAACCAGATATAAAAATTGCATCTTATTTCATAAGCTTCAACATAATCTTTGTTTAGTACAGGCTATAATGATGAATATTATATTTATACTATTAAATATAAAACAAATACTCATCAAAATAAAGCCACGTAACAAGAATAAACAGTAAAAGTAAATCGAGTCATCAATTTCCAACTTTTAATTGAGTTCGAACGCGATGTAACGCTAAATATTTACCCTTGGATCAACTTATATATATTACATATACAATTTATAAGAATAACTTGATAACTTTATTTATTTACTAACTGTATCCCGCGGTTTTCCCCGCATTGTATTCCACTCCTATTGGTCTTAGCGGGATGATAGCCTCAATAGCCCTTCTCGATCAAATTAACTGTTTGATAGTGAAATAATTTTTCAAATCGGACCCGTGGTTCCTGAGATTAACATGTTCAAGCAAACAAACAAACTCTTTAGCTTCATAATATAAGTAAATATAAATTATAACAGTTGTAGCTACACAAATGATAGCTTACTACAACTTACAAAAAAGAAAGGATTGTATTTCGACCTTATCATGATACAAAAACAGTTTATCATAAAATACAACACAAAAGATAATAATACTATATAGTAATTTCCTATGTGGATGGCTGCTGAATTTTAGACTTCTACTAGCGTTTAGCTACTATTATGTATTCTGTGCTTCTACTATCTCCCGGGATATTATATTCTCCAAGACACACCTGCGTCTTATACTTTGTCGCGGATGCATTGTCCAATGGCAGTTATTTCTATTTAATCCTTATATTTCTTGACATTTTCTTAAAACAAGAAGAAAAGTATTTGGTTACAAAATTCTCACATTTGAACGAATTGAGTTTCAATCCAAGCAACGTAATTTTGACAAAATATTTCAGCATTAAAATGTTAACATAAAATAAAAACAAATCGACAGATAAAAATCACTTTATGCGTATAAGTAAAAAACTAATGAAACTGTATCACTTTTAATTTTTACTTCTAAATAATAAATAGTTATTTACCTATAGAAAAAACATACGACAACTAATGATGAAATGGAACGGAAGATATTTAAATATTATGATTATTGTATGATTTCTAAGCAATATACCTTTAATCAATAAAATTTAAAACGCTAACCAATCTACACAAAACTTAAACCTTTTTTTACCTTTAAACCACCTGATATCTCGATTTAACTGCACATTGTCAAAGTCGCATGAAAAATGGCCGCCCAGATTGCCTCAGCCATGTGAACGTTTGATAAATGTTGGGACGGAAATCCTAATAAATGATTCAATTTATGCCTACCGGTTTGTTTTGGAAGGATTTTGGCTAAATGAGCGGTGCGGGAACTAATTTCACCGCTCATTGGAACCGTTGCATGGACTTAGGCACGGATTTCGGACGATTATTTTACCTTTTAGCCTGGTATTAGGAAATAGCCTGTAGTTAATATGGTACTTTTAATTAAATGAAATAACCATTCTCAGTTTTTGTATTGAAATATTTTTCGCGTAATTAAGCATTTACTTTCAAATTATCAATACATAATAAGCATTTTATTTAAGGACTACTACTAAAAACTATTACAGTAAAATATTTTGAACAGTATTTTTTTCTTTCTTTTTTTTTCTTCGGACACTTACCTACACTAATTTAAAAAAATCTTGTACCGTAACTCTCTACAATACAATATTCCCAATATCTATTCAAAAAGCATTACTCAATTCCATATTATACACCAACCTTGTTGAAATCAACACATTCAGTTCATTAAAACACTACAGGCATGACATAGAAATTAAAACTACGCAACTTTCGCGCGATTAATCCTCTACCAATACATGCTGGGAATTCGCTGCGTTGAGGTTTCGTTCAGTAATTGCCAATTAAACTACGAGATTCAGTGCCAAAGGTTTTCTGCATCTGACTTTCCTGAAACTAACATTTAAACGAACGCTTTTCCAATTTACATGCACGCGTGAAGTGAATGTATCTATGAGTCTTGAAGGTTGAACGTCTAGCCTAAGCAGGAATAATTAGATTTTAATATGTGTCGTAAGTTCTAATTAGATTCAATGTAGATTAGACAACATTGATATTAAAATACTGGTGTGTATGAAATGATCAAGATTTACAGACAACAAACTAATAAATGTTTCTGTCTCCCACATATTGTTATTTTGTTGTACGCCTCCACAGTCAATTATTGTAATACTGTGACGCCTCTATAAAATAGACGCAAATTCATATAATGAAGTTCATATAATTCTTCTTCTTTCTTTCTTCTTTCATAAAACACAATCTTGAAAACATCTTCCTCGCTCTTCACACAGTCACGACGACCACACGACCATACTCATGACCATGTCATTCGTGACAATTAGTTGCTAGGAGTTTTAAATGAAAACTAATTATTGTTAATATTAATGTACTGTATTTTAATTAATGAACTACCTATAATACCGTGTATTGTAGTTATTAACCGACTTCAAAAAAAAGAGGAGGTTATCAATTCGGCCGGTATGTTTTTTTTTTTTTATGTATGTACACCGATTACTCCGAGGTTTCTGAACCGATTTACGTGATTCTTTTTTTGTTCGATGCGGGATGGTGTCGAATTGGTCCCATAAAAATTTTATTCGAATAGGCCCAGTAGTTTTTATTTTATGAGCATTTTTGTCTGTATTTGTAAATGTTGCAAGTGCAAGTTTGAAGTCGCTTTTTTTTAACGCAGTTATCACTTGTTTAACTACAATACTATGACCAAACGTATTATCACACGAAAAATCCTAGATCTAATCACATTACAAATCAAGATAAACAATAGCGGAAGATGAATCAATAACAACTTAACGGGTTTTTCGCACTTATCGGCTCCATACATCATCGTTAGTTCTGCTGAATCACGGACATTAGCGAAAATGTAATGTGAGGTATTATTTTATGATCAACTAGGTATACCGTGGCTGTTTATACCTTGTGATTTACAGAGTACATTAAAAGGTGTACAACTATAAGCGAAGATACGTACCTACAACTATAAGTATATGTATATGTATAATAACTATATGTATATGTACAACTATAAGCGAAGTGAGATAAAACGTCAAAATTAAGACACGGAAAAAAGTATTTTGACATTCAAAATTGTTGGAATAATCTTTTTGATAAAAAGATTTATTTTTTCAAGATAAATGGTAAAAAAATACCTACCCATTAATTACTTATTTTTAAAACAAAACATTAAACCGACATCAAAACCACGATTAGGTACTCAGAAGCGAAAAATAACCAAACTATTGCTTTGTAGAGTTTTAGAATAGGTATTATTTCAATCAAAGTTACAAAATTTTATTTATACTTATCATCTACAACGTCCATGAAGGAAAGCCATACCATAAATCGTTCACTTATCCTGCAAACTCATTCTAACATCTCTGATTTACGGGTAAGTTTCGGAAGTAATTATTACGTGCTGCATCAGGTAAAATGTTTAGAGGAATTTACGGTAAAGGAGAATTTAGTTTGATCTCCAATTTGACCATTTAATTAGCTATTTAAATATTTTATCTTTGATTTCCTATTTGATGAATATTGTAAAAAATAATTTGGCAATAAGTAAAAATAAAATAAATAATTATATTTGAGAAAATGGGTAAAATGATATTATGTTCGATTTCATGTTTATAGTTTAAACTTTAAAGCGGCCAATTTAGCTCATATGTCCACATAATATAGTTGAATTTGAAACAGTAAAATCTTTCAAGGCAAGTTTTTGGTATAGAATATGTCGTTTGAGGAAAAAAAAGCAATAAAATTTCAAATATAGAAACTTCCAGAGCATTCGGAGCACTCGTTCCATTTTCAAATATATTCTAGAACTCGAACACAGCGTTAAATTCCGATACATTTCAAAGCCTTGTTCCTAAATCCTTTTCGATTGTTCGCAAAATACCTACTACATCTTAATGCAAATGTAGTGCCCGTGGAGTAATATCGTTTCAAATACTGCCCTCATCTGAACGACCACGCATTTATTGTGCTTCAATCAAAAATGTGCTCTATGCGGTTGGAATAAAGCACAAAATTCGATAGCCGCTGAATGGTGTATCCTGACAAAAATGTAGGTCAATGAATTTAGAACTCTAGGTATGAGAAATTTGGGTGAAAATTTATTTATTTGAATATCGTTTTATGGAATGTCGATTTATTTTTTGTTGTTATTGGATTTATAATTTACTTTGTTATATGTTTGTATCAAAAGAAATTTAATCAATATCCAATATTATATTTGCTATAACCTCCCCAGAGAAATAAGTTACTTTATAACAATATTACAGGCCAATGATCCAAACGTCTACGTTCTAATATTAAAGAGTCTTTAAATTTTTATTTCTCTTCTCATAAGATTTTAAAAGAGCAATATAAAAGTGAGCATAAGTTTAGAAAGAATATTTGGTTTTGTATTATTCATTTGCCTAGAATCTAGATGATTTATTATAAGATTTTTCTGAGTTTTTTAGGATTCTCCTTTATATATTTAAGACGATGTATATGAACGCTTATATACACAATATATTGCTCTTTTAAAATATCCAAGTTTCATCACATGTCCGTGAAAGTTCAACACGATGCCACTAGCCCATACAAAAGTATCCAATCCTCTTTAATGATAGTTCTTACTGATATAGTAATCCAATAAAAACAGAAAACCTACCATAATTAATATCTCAATTTATCACACCATTTTTTATCACCTTAAAAACAGCAGTTTATTTCGGGCCAAGCTCATAACGGATAATATTTTCGTATAAAATTTACATTTGACATTTTTTGCTCCTGTATCCCTAAAGCGACCTAGTTCCTTAGCGTTTTTAAAAGCAATATTAATATACCCACTTAATAAATAATAAACAATGACGTTGCGTTTTTAGTTTGCTATGTTTTTTAATGTTTTTTTTTATTATAAATTTGGTGCTTAGTTAATTTAAAATAACGCTTCCATCTTTTTCTTATTAGCTGAAGACTCGGCCGCCATATTTGTGATAATTTCTGATACATGTTACATTCTAATTTTAATGTTTAAAAATTAAAGTCTATGTTAATGAAGAGGTATAGTAATGATGAGCTATAATTGATAGTCGGTACTGCTGACAGATAGCAAATAAAATTTTATTGTCTGAACTGTGCCGAAATTGTCCTAGCAATGGTAATAAGAAGGCTGCTTCGTTTCTTGCGATATTACTACCAATCTTTACTTCTCGTATTTTCAATGAACATAATATATTCTATTACTTCTCAATTAAATAGTTAGATATTGTACTAGTGAATGAATATTTAGTGCTTTAATTATGTTAACACCTATTCCTTTCCACTTCCTTACAACACGGGGCGTCATTCGACTGAACTTTACAGGTTTCCTGCTTTAAAAGCAGATAAGAAACACTAATAAAAACTAAAGTTAAGCCGAGAAGACAGGAGTCAAGCCATTCTGATAATAGGAAGCTTTATTTTAGCCAGCGCCGTTAAAAAAACGACCGCCTAATCGGTTCAAATAAATCCCTAACAACCTTCTAAAGAGTGCTATAAATTCACTCCAACGTGGACCTTTGTTTTTGTCATTTAATTATACGAAGTTTAAATAGATGTCTTGCTGTAGCTGAGATTTAATAGTCTTTTTGTGTAAAAAATGTTGCAATCAATGAAGGACAAGACAGAATGAACGGTCTTAATCTTAAAAGTTTTATACGAAGACTAGCTTCCGCCCACGACTTTGTACGTGCATCCCCGTTTTTCCCCGTTCCCGCAAGAATTTCGGGAAATCCTTTCTTAGCGGATGCCTACGTCCTAACATCTACCTGCATGCCAAATTTCAGCCTGATACGTCCAGTGGTTTGGGCTGTGCGTTGATAGATCTCTATATCAGTCACATTTGAATTTTATATATGTATATAGATTTGAATGTGCTTTAAATCCTGGTAACATCGTGAAAAGAAACAAACTTTTTTTTGAAGTGAAACTTTTTTAGACATGCTAAGAGTAAAATTTCAAGGTCGCGGCATGGCAATACCTTCACGTCATGGAGTAAGGCGATGATTTTGGTATCTTTGAATCTTGCCAAAGAAATTTCACTTCTGGAGCAAGAAACGTCTATTCGGCACACACGCTCTTCATTGCTGAAATCTTCAAGAATTGATCACTTGTTTCAATTATTACATTGACGATTATCTTATCATGTATGTATAAATTCTATTTTTCACAAGTTTTATGAATGAAGCTTGTAATATCCATACTTAATATTATAAATGCGAAATTAACTCTGTCTGTCTGTCTGTTACTCAATCACGCCTAAACTACTGAACCAATTTTCATGAAATTTGGTATGGAGATATTTTGATACCCGAGAAAGGACATAGGCTACTTTTTATCCCGGGAAAATGACGCAATCACGAAAAATCCCACGGGAACGGGAACTATGCGGGTTTTTTTTTGACTGCGCGGGTGAAGCCGGGGGCGGATACCTAGTCATTCTATAAAAAATTAGTTGCAAAATTTTGCTAAACTCACAGAAGCAAAAAATATGTTTGTTGTGTTTATTCATGTAAAGCTAATGCTATTAAATTTCGTGCGGTGTAGATAACAATTACTTATAATGAATAGAATTATTTTACCAAATAATATAAGTACATAATATCACGCGATGTTTTACAAGGAAATTCCGTGAGATATGTAATTATCCACTTTACAAGGTTTGCGATCAAGGTCTGTTCGGACATTTGAATATTTGGATAAATAGTTTATTAACGGGTCAGTATACATATTTTATGTTGGTATTATTATTTACCTACGATGATTTGATGATTTGATAATTTTTACCCTACTCCGCAACCATTCTAGGATTTCATGATATTCTTTCGCTAATTATATTGTGTATAGTGTTCTTAGTATTTACTATCTATAAAAGATTGCATCGATTTGCTTCCATATTGTACCTATTGACTTTCTTTATTTGAATATTAAAAACTTTTATCGGAACACAATCGGTTTTAATTTCATACATTATTTGACAAAATTGTCCGCAAATACCTGTAAAAATAGTCCTATCAAGTATGTGATTCCTACAAGAAAACAACTCACTCCCACATAATCAATTGACCAAACAAGGAATAGATTCGACCGTGGGCTGCAAGCACTCTCAAGTCTAAGCCCTCATAAGATGGGATAATTGACTGAGACAGGAACACTTTTAATGACGTCTTCGGGCTTCAATATTTTCAAGTGGACAATAATCTGGCTTAGGTATAGACGTATTTAACTGGGTATATCCAGGTGAGACGTAAAATACTATTCGCAAAAGGTTTGTTTAAAAATACGTCAAAATGATTTAAACATTATTAGGGTGGTTTTATAGAAGTTTAATTTAAACCACTTCATTGTCTCTTATAAAATGAATACGATCTAAAACTTATACACCCAATTACTTTGATTGAAAGAAAACATGCCGAATAATTATAGATTTTCATACATACAATGAAAAACATTGTCATTCCTTTGACACAAACGGATTATAAAATACGTTCTAGTAACTGCTCTACATAAATAATAATTAATCTTATTGTTCCCTTTGTTTATTTTATGACGATATTTTCCTCTAATCAACCTAGTTTGTTACACAATAAGTTTTACAATACTAACTTCTTATTATGTATGTAGAAGTTTTTATTTGAACTTACAGTATGCTTTGTATTGTGCTCTATTATTACATTTTCTTAAAGTGTAATATTAAGTTAGAAAGCTTATTTTAACTTTTTTTACTCTCTAACTTAAGATATTTTGTTTCCTTAATCTCGCTTATTCGTCTTGAATTATTGTAAATATAACCAAACTTTAAAACGATATGACCTAAACATACTGAAATACTATTTTTAATTTCTTTGGTTTGCAATGGTTTGTATTAATGAAACACTTTAGTAGACTGTAAGGTGTATAATAATGTATTCACAACTGTTATTACAAGTGCACAACTGCTCTTAGACTGTAGAACCTTAGGACTATATAATATGACGCACACATACAAAACATACATGATACGTTACACACTACATCTCCCCTCATAGAAAATAATAAAAAAAATAGTAATTAATATTTTTTTTAGCTGAATATAATGCAAAATATTTTTTTCTACGTTTTTGGTTACATTTATCTTAATACTTATCATATAAACGAGTAAATAAAATCAAAATTAACATTAAAACAATAGCATGAATTTCAACCTATTACTAAGTACTTATTTTTAAAACTCCAAAAAAGAACATTCTACACGATTACACATTGGCTTACACACTACATAGTAATTAATACTAATAGATTAAAACAAATAATTTTAATTAACTTTTCATGTACGAAAATAATGGAAAAATTATACAATATTAGAAAATATTTTATCGTCATATCCGTATTTAAAAATGTCACAGTCCTTAATTAATTAATAGTCATATCCGAGTAAAATAATAATTATCTTTTAATATGTAAATCTTACAATATATCCTCATAGAATACGTTTATTTATGTGCTTACAGTTTACACATCATACTTAAAAAACCGGCCAAGTGCGAGTCGGGCTCGCGCACAAAGGGTTCCGTAGCAGCAAATATAATAAATTACAGTTAAATCAACCTATCTCAAAAACTATAAGAGATACTTTGATCAAACCAAAAATCGTTGAAAGAGTTAATTAGCATGCATCACCTCTATTTTTTTTAGAATTTTATACCCCGTAGTTATAAAAATAGAGGGGGGGGGACATACTTTTTACGACTTTGAGAGCTGATATCTCAAAAACCGTTCACTTTAAGAAAAATGTTTTTTAGAAAACTTTATATCATTTTAAAAGACCTTTCCATTGATACCCCACACGGGTATGTAGATCGAAAAAAAAAATTTCATCCCTCAGTTACATGTATGGGGGGCCCCACCCCCAATTCTTTTTTTTACTATTTAGTGTCATATTTTTGTAGCGGTTCATACAACACATATTCCCATCAAATTTCATCACTGTAGTACTTATAGTTTCCGAGTAAATCGGCTGTGACAGACGGACAGACGGACAGACGGACATGACGAAACTATAAGGGTTCCGTTTTTGCCATTTTGGCTACGGAACCCTAAAAACGACATAATATTCATTATCTGTATTCAATTTTCTTCATATATTTTATTCTTTATGTACTTCCTCATACGTACAACAATATCAAGATACACAATTTCATTTAGGGTAATCTTCCCTCATAATTATAATGAATAACACCGTCGTGTCTTATATTATTCAACTTATTATATTCAATAATTCAAGATACAAGAAATATATTTATTTATTTATAACATTAACATTAATTCAGGCAGTTCTTTTAACACATCATTATAATATTATCATATATTTTATACCTTTATTCATAGGTAGGTACTAAATTGTGTCCAAGTTATCTTCACGAGTGGTAGCTCGACCTAATCATGATCAGAATTAACAAGGATTCGTGCCTGTCTTGTATCCTGGTGTACCTTGTTTCTAACAATAAATCATATCATTTCACTTTTAAATTGTAGCTCTCAGGCTTACATATTAATTTATTTTTATTTTTCATACAATATTAATTCTTATTTCTTCGAGTAATTAAATGTCACATTATTTAATTTTTGATAGGAATATAAAAGAAAAACTTAGGTGATCAAGCTAAGATTCCATCTATATCCTAATAAAAAAAAACAATCTGAGTAATTTTTTTTGTACTCATACAACGACAAATATTTACTTTTTCTCTTCGTCTATTATTCACAAATATCATTAGATATTTATCATGGTAATTCATTTAATCAAATAAGAATATACTTTTACTTTAGTCTCTTTAAATCATATTTTAAATATTGAAATCTTATAAGTTTCATTACAATCATTATTTATGAAATTAGTGTGACCCTCCGAATCCAAAATGTTAATTAAAAAAAATTAAAGTTTCACACTCAATTGAATTGACAAGATCGTATTTCATTACGAACATTTTATAAAATGCACAGAACGATGCATTGTGACTACCTAGTTACCTACACGGTAGCACGAAATATGAGACGAAATTACAGACGCTGCATACCATTTTCCTATTTGGTAGCGCTTTATAAAACAAACAATGAACTAATAGAATTATCTGTTACTAAGTACTTTGATTATACATAGCATAGCTATATTTATGTATAATAAATATAACATAATAATGGTTTTTTGACAAAAAAAAAATCTTTGAACTAAAATAATTAGTTACCTTACATTAATGTAAAATACACTGCTTGAACTTTAAATTTCACTTTTAGCTTTTTTTTCACGAAATTAAACTTGTATTCCGTCGTCACTCTTGAATTTCGGGACATTCGGGATTCTGGTCAATTTGGGAAAATGTCTGCTATTCACACTGGCTGATCTCCCGGCTCCAGCTGCATCCTTCCAAATCTCCAATTTTATTTCACAATTTTTCATAAATAGATGATATTCCAAATCTCCATAGTATTTTTTTTGTTTTAAAAATAAACTTTCTTCGTCAAATAAATTCTGTTCTTAATTCCATATTCACGTTCGTCGATTTTTTTATTATATTGATAAATTTTCTATCCGGTACATTGCGATTTGCGAATACGCATAATTTTATTTGTTTAAATTTTAACTTTTAAAATATTATTTTTCAAAAATGATCCATAGCTCAGTACTGCCGCGAGGCAGCACTGGCAGGGTCGCCATGCAATGGCTTGGTATTAATGAAACACTTTAGTAGACTGTAAGGTGTATAATAATGTATTCACAACTGTTATTACAAGTGCACAACTGCTCTTAGACTGTAGAACCTTAGGACTATATAATATGACGCACACATACAAAACATACATGATACGTTACACACTACAGGTTTATTTCCCTTATTTATATTTATCCCTTATTATCACACATTAATATTTAAAAAATATACAATTAAAAACAATACTCTTTATTTATCATAGACAGAAAAGAAGAAAAATGTTGTGTGGTTTTATGAAACCACGGTAAAAGTGAAACTGTTCGAACGGTTCCGAACAGCTTTGTGTAGCGTACGTCGCGTGACGGTCGGCTGCCGCTACTCGGCAGCCGCGATACACGCGACATGCGCTACACAGACCAAAAAGTTTGAGACGATGTAATAAAAGTTTCACTTTAAAAAAAGATATTTAAAATATCAAAAAGTATTTTTCCGGATATATTAATTTATTATTCTTTATGAATGTGTTCATATGATAACAAATGCAATGTTACTACAGAAGTTTCAGTAAAATAAGTCCTTCACCTACTAAAATGTAGTTAGTATTATTTTAAAACAAAAATTCTATAGAAAGATAATACAATTCCGTAGTTCCACTGGAATAGTTTTAATCTGGAGAGTCGCCAATATTGAGGCTGCTTTGTCGATTTTAATTTGTCGACAATATAACAGATGACCATTCTATCAACAAGCGTTTATTGTTTACTAGCGACCCGCCCCGGCTTCGCACGGGTGCAATGCTGATACTAAATACACTACAGAAAAACTGTGAACGTTGTATATAAAAACATAGCGGCCCGCTTCGGCTTCGCACGGGTATAAAATAGATATAGCCGGGTGGCCGGCCGGTACCGCCGCAAACGCTACGTCCCGCAATTTTTAAATCTGTAATATCTTCGAAAATATTCACTTAAATCATACGGTGTAAAGGGCCATATAGATCTATATTAAATGAACAATGTATTCAAGGTATTTAATTGGTTAAGGATTAATGCTGTATTGGTTAAAATCGCATCGAAAATTAGCCATTATTTGTCGTAAAAAGTAAATGACAAAAAAAAGTTATTGTGGGTTATCCATAAGAGATAGACATATACCATCGCGGACTTTTCTGTAGACCTTTTCAATGTGTATAATATTTAATACATTATTTTGATAAAACTCGTAGGGTTCAGCCTGCGTTTTAAAAAAAATGTAATTTTTTACGACATCACATTAGAAACCTCACAAATAACAGTACTTCTCCACTATTTAATGGATGTTATTATACATATAAACCTTCCTCTTGAATCACTCTATCTATTAAAAAAAACCGCATCAAAATCCGTTGCGTAGTTTCAAAGATTTAAGCGTACAAAGGGACATAGGGACATAGGGACAGGGAAAGCGACTTTGTTTTATACTATGTAGTGATGATAAATAAATTCATTAATTAAAAACGGTAAGGAAAACTTCGTAAAATACTGATTTAATATATTCTTAATTATTAAATTTAGTCGGCTGTACAATAACAAATCATATTGTTTGCTTAGAAAGTGTTCTGATAAACATACAAATTATCACTTATAATACCACAAGAGCTTCAAAATTATCGGGTATTTTCCGATAGGTTCGTTGCAAACAAATGAAGGAGTCAAGTTCTTAGTCAAGGCTAAAAAATCACGAGCGCGAAGCGCGAGTGATTTTTCCTGAAAAACTTGACGACTTTATTTGTTTGCAGGGAACCTTGAGGGAAATGCCAGATAATTTTGAAGCTCGTGTGGTATTCGGGAGATTATTTTTCGGCCAATAATTTCACAATTGAATTCAACCTGTCAGTTTGACGTCAACGACCAGAGAAAATTTTCAAAAAATTATCAGTATAATACCATGTAGGTTGTACCACGTGACGTCGAATAGTGCAATTCTATTGGTCGATATTTGGGTCGGAAAAATAATCTCAATTATTAACTCTAGCAATACCCGTTTTAAAAAATAACAGTCTCATAATAAAAATTAAAAACACACCTACCGCTATATTCTAATGTATCTACTTTTTATATTAAAATAATTTTTAGTAAGCATAATTAGAGCGCTTATTAAAAATTTAAGCTGTATATCAAATTCATCGTCCATTTAATAAAATGTTTAAATTTTATATAATAGTCCTTGAAAGTAACTGGACTTATATGCTTTGAAATTCTACAACTAGGGTACCTACTTGAAACTAGGGTAATTTCTCTACCACAATGCTATATTTGCTTCAATTTTGGCACTTATATTGACGACAGCCATTCCAAACGGTGCTATCGGAAGTCAATAGGTTAAAAAATGCATCGCAAAAATATTATGTTACTCCTAATAATAGCTTTTAAATATGTATATCTATGGGACCTTGAGCAAGCTATAACAATTACTTGGAATGGAATTACCACTGTATGCTTAATTAATGAACTGTGACATGACGAAGAGTTTGTTTGTTTGTTTGAACGCGCTTATCTCAGGAACTACGGGTCCGATTTGAAAAATTCTTTCGGTGTTTGATAGCCCATTTATCGAGGAAGGCTATAGGCTATATATCATCATGCTAAGACCAACAGCAGCGAAGCACTTCCGGTAAAAACGCGGGGCACAGCTAGTTTTTCATGAAATTATACATCTTTTCAAGTTTATCTATTAATCACTTCATGTTACGTATGATAATAGTTTGTAAACTGAATATAATAATTCTCTAGCATAAAACGTAAAACTATCCAAATCGCGATTTCATCATTTATAATTGTGTATATCTTAATCTTAATACTATTATAAAGGCGAAAGTTTGTAAGTATGGATGTATGGATGTACGGATGTTTGTTACTCTTTCACGTAAAAACTACTGAACTGATTACAATGAAATTTAGCACACATATAGAGGGTAACTTGGATTAACACATAGGATAGGTTTTATCCCGGAAATCCCACGGGAACGGGAACTATGCGGGTTTTCCTTTGAAAACGCGGGCGAAGCCGCGGGCGGAAATCTAGTTTGTCAATAAAATATATTTCCATAAATTCAGAGAATGACCTTATTCGTGAAAGCCTATATCGATGTATCGAATGCCCTCTTGAGAATTTTTAATAGCTCATAAAATACGATAGTAACACCTTATTGAATGTTACAAATCGTAAAGATAAAATTAATATTCAGTAAAAAAACTGAAATAAAATTGTATTTTTAAAGAGTTATCTTCTAGGCCTTTCGATGCATAGGTAAAAAGTATACGTCACAATTTGAGGTATACGCACCTATCTTGAGTTCTTTTTTTCTTGTATTAAAATAAACTTTGCAAAAAGCTCTATTTTACGCTCAATCTTATCGTAAATTGTTAACATTATATGTATCCTATTTAGTTAAAAACTTATTAATTCCCATAGCAGTATACGTAATTGAAGTGTTCTTTTAAATGCTAAAGTTCATCTAATTGTTGATGTTTATGTAGGAGACTAGGAGCAGTGCAATTAAACGCAAACAGTAATTTGCATTATCTTACCCGCACTTGGTTGAAACTAATATTTGTACAGTAGCTTTGTTGAAGATAATCAGTTTAAAGTAGGATTAGTTCAATGTCAACTTTTCAACCTACTTAACTCCTTTTGTCTTATTTTCCTTTTTCTATGTTTACATCTGAACACTTTATTGAGAAGTTAGGTAAATTATGTATCTGTATAATATTACTAGCTGTGCTTCGCGGTTTCACCTGCGTAGCTCCGCTCCCGTAAGTCTCAGCGTAATGATATATAGCCGCCTTATAATGATAAATGGGCTACCTAACACAGAAAGAGTTTTTCAAATCGGACCAGTATTTTCTGACATTAGCGCGTTCAAACAAACAAACAAACTCTTCAGCTTTATACTATTAAGTATAGATTTACAATAACTCTTCTTCTTCTCTTTTTTAAATGGCAATTACTCAAGTAGGAACCCATCGTAGACAGGTATCAGACATTATGTTATACAGTGTTTCCTCATAAATCGTTCCTATTTGTTACGAGAAGGCAGATTCCGTGTTTCTATTACAAGACATCTGTATAATCTAGAGATATTTCTTTGCTACCGGTATCTTTTAATTATGCCAGTTGATATGTATGTAAAAACAGCCAAAATTTGATAAAATATAAGTCCTACATCAATACATCTACCTACATCAATAATCTTATTTATAAAAATTAATCACAAAATGTGTTGGTAAGCGCATAACTCGAGAACGGCTGAACCGATTTCGATAATTCTTTTTTTATTATATTCCTTGAAGTACGAGGATGGTTCTTATGTAGAGAAAACGTAAATATTATGTACCACGGGCGAAGCCGGGGCGGACCGCTAGTAATACATACTGAGATTTTCTCTTTTTCAATTTATATATCTGATTCAACGATAAATCTTAGATTTTAGACGTAAATATCAGCTTGAAAACTACCTACATCTTCATATATGTAGTACCTAGCTCCCTATAAATTGCAATACACAAGGTTGCTAATGTGAGTGTCAAAATGCACTTATCTATATCTATACTATACTAATATATAAAGCTAAAGAGTTTGTTTGTTTGTTTCAACGCGCTAAGTGTTATTAGTTGTTAGCTATTTATCGCGGAAGGGTATATATAGGCTATATCTGCTTAAATAGGCTATATATTACACTGGTCAACAATGATTTTGTTGCCCTGGATGTGAAAGTGGATTCGAATAATTCAATGCATATTATATATAAAACTATGAATAGTTTTGGTAGATTGGCTCTAGTTTTTTTTAATCCTAATTTTCTTATTAGACTCTAAATCGCAGTATGAAAATAAAAGGTATATTTGTTTAAAATCATTTTTTCATTACAAAGTTTTACTTATTGTTTTGTTTTAGTATTTAATTAATTCAAATGGATATAAAAATAGAAAAAAAAATCATTAAAACTTATGAAATAGTACAAGGAAATAGATTTTATAAGCTTCTCTTCTTAGTTAATTTTGGGACAATAGTTTTGTTATGGACCATCAGTAATCTGCCATCATGTAACGATCCCATATACCCTGATACCTTTATTCCATAATTTTTACTTCTTTTTCGATGCGTTCTTCCTGTTTCTCACATAAATTTCGCAGATTTACTGGATATCTATCCAGGAGACTGTGGGGAAAGTGTAGCTTTATATTCGTAATTGCTCATAAAATAATGAAGTTTTTTAACAACTGTTGTGCAATTTCTTTATAATTTGGTGTTTTAAATTTACCTTAAATTTACCAATATTATATCTATCCATAATTTACATTTAGCATCAGTTATAAAATTTTGTTAAATTTTCATCGTTTATCAATTTTCGACACGCCCGTCCTGTAGGGCCGTCGGGTATTCTTCTTTATACTTCTAGATTCCCTCAAAGGCCTAAATTCTCATATTTATTAATTATTCCTAATTAATTTGCTTTGTCTAATTCTATTAATAAAAACGTCAAGGGAATTTCGTATATCTATCCACTTTACTGACCAAGTGCTACTTGGTTTCTACAACTCAGTACAAACCGAACATTGTTGTTCATAAAAATTATTTTTTTTACAAAAATCATTTATTATTCTGATATTCTACAGCCAGTTTTATAGAATAAGGTTACGTCTGAGCGAATAAATGTGCAGAAAACGTAATTCACCAAAAAAATAAACACTTGTTATTAACCCGTATTCTGAAGGGCCGTAAGAAAATTTAATATATGAAAATCCAAATTTAAAAAAAAAACTAGAGCCAATTAAATAATTTTAATGATTACATTCGCAAACTGGGTACTTGAATTATATAGATCTGTAGAAATATCCAGGGCAACAAAAAAAAATTGTTTTTTTGTTGAGCTGTGTTATCATCACGCTAAGACGAACAGGAGCGAAGCCACGTGGGTGAAACCGCGGAGCACAGCTAGTATGCAATAATTTTTTGAATATGAGGTCAAAGATCGATATTCGTCATCCTTTAAAACATTAGCTTCGATCGCTCCATAAAAATGCATAATGTTTAAAGCGTTACGTAATGAAGGCAATAAATCTAGTTGGCGGGAGCTTTTAGTAAATTGCATTCACTACGATACCTCTGCGTAATTTTTCAATGGAAAATGCAGGACTTTTGGTACAACGTGTCCCTCGTTGTGCTCATTTTTTGGTAGATAAGCATGTTTCATTTTGGCTGATTTAACGGTTTTTTTAAAGGCGTGTGAAGCGAACAAAATTGTGAAGGTAAAAACATCGTGAATATTGTACCAAAAACTCCTTTTTATTAAAATTAAACTAGGAAATATATGCAGGCGTGTTCGTTTAATGTTCGAATGCAAATAGATTTTATCAAAACATTATTATATAAAGTAATTTAAATTATCAATACAGTAACGAACGTAAATAATATCTGAATAATAATCCTGCCTATATTTTAAACCGCCTTTAAATTCGTGCAAAATACCGAAGAGCAAAGTTATCCAATAAATTTGGAAAATAATATTTTTCCACGTTTATCAGGACTCTCCATCAAAGTTGTTCAGTGAAGCATTCCGATGCACTTGGAGTCATTCCAAGGATATGGAGATAAATACATAAACATAAAGTCCTATATGAAAACTTTGTGTTTATTGTCTGTGGTCTACTTTTTGTCAAAGCTCATGTCGTTTAATTAGCTGTGTTAATTTAAAACGGATAAGTAGTTACGAAATTAATATGCTTCTGATTCTTTTCTCAAGTCATTTTACATGAAAATGGGAATTATTAATCGTTTGCAACTTTGAGTAACTACTAGTTATATCTCAACTATCTATTCTCACAATGCATCACATGCATTCAACAAGACGACCCATTGCCAATTCAAACATAGATTGAACAACTTTTTACCATTATTTTATAGATATTATAGAGATCACATTTCAGTACATTTACAGTGTAAAAGATACTCACAAATATTCTGTATTCACATAATTACGTATTGTTTGTTCAAGTGCGCCTTCCAAACAGAGAGGCGAAATTAATTCGTCAACTTGCAACTTGCTTAATAAAGCAGCTTGGCGGATCGCCAGCTCCTGCTTACAATTCTTGAAGTATGACAGGCTGGTGCCCGTGGGTTTACTTGCTTTTGATATTTGTATTATTATGTTCATATTTCCCTGTATATAATGGATTTCTTTGTTGTTGCGTAAGATTAAATTTATTAAATTTATTTTATGAGGACATTATCCATATTAAATCATTTAAATTTGCTTTAGTTTTTGCCAAAGAAGAGACCAAAAATTCAAAATGTATACTATGTGCATGACTTTCGTTGAACATTTCAATTGCCTGTACTCCAAAGTGAGAAATAAAAACTTTAATGTTTCCTACATTTTGGTACTAGAAATCTTTATCTTATATATAAAAATGAATCGTAAAATGTGTTGGTAAGCGCATAACTCGAGAACGGCTGAACCGATTTCGATCATTCTTTTTTTATTATATTCCTTGAAGTACGAGGATGGTTTTTATGTAGAGAAAACGTAAATATTATGTACCACGGGCGAAGCCGGGGCGGACCGCTAGTATACATATAAAAATGAATCGCAAAATGTGTTTGGTAAGCGCATAACTCGAGAACGGCTGAACCGATTTCGATAATTCTTTTTTTATTATATTCCTTGAAGTACGAGGATGGTTTTTATGTAGAGAAAACGTAAACATGTACCACGGGCGAAGCCGGGGCGGACCGCTAGTAACATAATAAAATTTACATAAATTATAATATTATTACTTTACCAATATATAATATTTACTAGCTATTTCCCGCGGTTTTTGCGGATAATCTTGATTGAAATAGTTCAACCTGAGAGGGGCTGATTTATAAAAAATGTACCCTTCAATCGACACTCAGTCCTCAACTATTTTCATTCCAAATTCTATCAATTCCTATATTATCTAGGAAAACATAACGTCACATAATATTGGGATTAAAATGTCTCAACCGTACTCAAATATTACCTTCATCATTTCAAACATCTCTTTATTAAATTTCTTGCTCCCATACATGTTTCTATCACAATTATATAGTTACTAGCGGTCCGCCCTGGCTTCGCCCATTGGTACATATACGTTTTCTCTACATAAACACCATTCTCGTACTTCAAGGAATATAATAAAAAAAGAATTATCGAAATCGGTTCAGCCGTTCACACGTGATGCCGTGACAACGCGAAAGGGGTTTCATTTTTATAGGTATAGATATTGAACCTTAATTTCTTTGTTTATAATATACTTATGACGTATTGTTAATAGATGTAATACAAGTTTAATTGGATTTAGTTAATGTTATTACCTCAGTAACAGCATTATTTTCATAGCATTATTGTAGGCTTCAAACATAACACCTATTTAAATAAATGAATAAAACAAATATATTATGTCGAACCATATCATCAATACATTTCTGTTAATTTGTTTGTATTTTACTAGGACTTGCTGCAACAAAGAGAATTTCAAAGATGGCTATTCAAATTTCTGATAGTTTTGCAGTAATTTATAGCTTATTCTCGTATCTTTAACTTTAAGCACAGTCATTATATTGAATACTTAAGCTTCTATATCACACTAGATCTTTCCCTCTATTTTTTAATTGTGTTTTGTTCTGACCACTATCAATAATATTTTTTTACGAAAACAAATAATTACATTTATTTTTATATACTTAACAATTATTTACGATTTTATTTCAACAATGTTTACAGGATAAATCTCAGCCAAGTAAAGTTACGCACTGCGCTAGGTTAGGTTTTTAGTATTCTAGCTGTGAGACGTGTAAGGTGTGATAAAGAACCTTAATATAGGGTTGCCAACATAAAGTTATGGAAAATTAAAACATGGTCTTGTTTATACCAGGAATATAGAAATAAAATTGTTATTGCAAATTGCAAATTGTAATTAATTTAGTATCCAATTTTAGATACTCTCTGTGTATATGAAATAATTGGGTCTACGTGGTTTACATAGCCGATTCAGATATAGAGATTGTTTAAAAATTCATAGCAATTAATATTAAAAATTCTTGCTTTTTTAATTTGCTATACTGCCTATTTTTATAAATGTTTCTATTTAAATTTTGTTATATTTACGTTATTGCTTTTCTTTGCCTTTCTCGCGCCTCGCAACAATGCAACTGATTGATTTTTGCATAATACAAGTTATTATCTGAAGCCATGCGACAAAGCATATAATACGCTTATTGCATTAGTATTATATGGATATAAAAAACCTCAACAAAAATGCCGCATAACAAAGATATTGTTCATTTATAATGAACGCGTTATCATTCTCAACCGTTTTCAAAAAACATCCATCTGACAACCCTAATCTGAACTTTCGATAAACGATAAGACCAACCCTTGCTTGTTTCTTTATTGCTCGAAATGTTTGTCGCAACGTACTGCTACTTTTCATTTGTTATTGCTTTATTACGTGTGTAATGCATATCCTGAAAGACTACAATCCGGTATAATGTATGATTATTAGTACATAGTTGTTTATGAAGATGTTGTGTTATGGCCACAAGGAATGATATTACAAATCCTTTCTATTTTGATTTCCTTCATCATTACTTTTAACGAGCGCATTGTACCTAGTTACTTCGTTATTCTATTTAAGCGTCATGTTTTTTTAATCTGAACTTTTATGAATCGTGTATTCATTTATAATTATAATAATAAACTTTACATTAAAATTAGACCTTATGCCTACTGAGAACCATTTATGTCATCACTGCCCTCAAAAGTTAATACCACCCTTCATTCCATTATTGAACGAACAAATTAACTTCCTTTGTTCCCTCATAATTTTAAGTAATATTTTTACTTTTTCTTCTTTTGCCACAGCACAAATTATATGGCATTTTATATTTATTTTTATTTACAATGCATAAATTAGTTAAGATCAGAATGGCTGAATTAAAATGGATGCAATATTTTAGATTTTAAACCGATCTTCTACAGTACTAGATACTACGATTCTACGATTGAGATACTAGACTATACATAAGCAATTACATTTTATATAAGAACAATACACTTATTTACCTTCAACTGTAATACCTAGATGGTCAATCAAATTAAATCGTTTTACAAGCTAATCCGACTAACGTTTAATACAAAAATGGCGAGGCACTTCCATAATTTCCACAAATCTTTATAGGTGTTATAAAATACTCGTTTAGTCATGTAGCCGGGATCGTTAGTCGAGGGAGCCTCTAATGAGATGACTCAGCACCTACTTAAGATACTCCTTGGAAATTAAGTGCGATGTTTCGTTCAAAAATCATATTTTCGTTAACGCTTTAGGGACGGCAAAGCTTCAGAGTGGTAGGTTGTGAAAAATTTTTGATCGTAAATGAGTTAAGAATATATAGTTAATTTTATGTTATCGACAATTACAGTGATTAAGGTCATTATAAAAGACATAATTGTATTTAATCCGGTTTAAGCACATTTTTATAGACTTTATTACCGATTTGAAATAATTTATGATTACAAATAGGTAGTACATATTTTAAATTAAAGTTTCAATCGTGTATTTTATTCTAAGATATAAAAATAATGATAACAGCCAGATAAACATGAATATTAGTTAATTTACCATCTCTCACAAACATTTTGCATTATAAAGTCATAAAGCAATGCATTTTAACGAAGCAATAAAAATACCAACGGAAAATGAGCAGTAAATCAACATAATATTTCAGTGATCTGTCTGTGCATGTGAATAGCATGAATACTTGACGCGCATTGTATGTACGTACAAGAACATCCTATTTCATTCCTGATAGCTGTAGCGTCAGCAAAAACATCACTACGTTCTTAGAATAGATATATTTTTAAACTACTAGCTTTCCGCCCGCGGCTTTAAAGAAAAACCCGCATAGTTCTCGTTCCCGTGGGATTTTCGGGATAAAACCTATCTTATGTGTTAATCCAAGTTACCCTCTATATGTGTGCTAAATTTCATTGTAATCGGTTCAGTAGTATTTGCATGAAAGAGTAACAAACACACATACACATCCATCCTCACAAACTTTCGCATTTATGATATTAGTAGGATGTATTCTAGGACCACGTTATATAAAACGATGCACAACCATAATATGTTGCAAAGCGTGCAGGTATTAAATTTGAATACGGATTTAAGAATATACGCCTAGAATAGACGAGGAATATTCCAGATAAATCAAAATATCATATATTTAGGCTAGAAAATGTACGATGCCTTCATTCTTAGTATAGCTTTCGGAAATTTAAAAATATTCGGCTTTTCACTGCAGACCAAGAAAAATTTCTATTCTATTTGAAACATTAAAAACAAGAAATCAACAAATCTAAATAATTCATAGAAAGAAGAAGAAATTAAGAAATAAGAGAATTTAACTCTAGAAAACAATTTATTAGACAAGACAAAACATAGAGAAATTGTAATAATACCTAAATAAAAGGATTAAATAAAAGGATAACTTCCAACCAATATCCACAAGAAAATCGAAAAGCCTTATTTGCTGCCGGTACACTAACATCAAGCTACAATCACAAGATGACATTGCATGACAAAGAAGTAGCGAGTATAAACAACATCACTTCGAGTGCAAAGTAATTGCCTTCCACAAGAAACTACAATAAACATAGTGCTTTGGATAGACTTCAATCAATGAAAATTGGCTATTATGTGTGGTTTCAACATAATTTGCCGTATAATTTTGAAGATTTAACGTTTTATTTTTTCGTCTAGGCAATTCCATAACTTCTTCCACATCATTGGAAGATTTTTCCCAGAAACTAAATCTAACCTTTCCAAAATACTCTTATTTTGGAAATAGAGATCTGGATACAAGTTACTAGATATTCTTTATAAATTAAACTATGTGTAAGTGACAGCTGAAGACAAACGGTTTTGAAGATCAACCAGATCAAAAGTACACATGAACAGAAAATATTCATTATTATCATAATTTATTCGTGTATCAATGCTAACCGATACTTTCATTATTTTTTTCTATAAAGCTTACTGTGATTGTAACTCTTTGAATAATATTTCTGGACATTATTTGAATAAGTACACTCGCGTTGTGTTATTAATTTTTTTTATGATTTATCTTTTCATTTATAGATAATCTTTTAATGTACCAATTCTATAAATATATTTGCCTATGAAAGAAAAAGAAAAATAGCCAACACCCACGCCCTTATAATGTTACACATGAGGAAATGAATTGATTCCTACCCACTCATAGAGATTATCGTTTTATCGCCATTCAAGTCAAGGAGAGCCTTTGTCACTTGTCGTCTACAAATATGTAGGTTTATCAACCCTCGTTCCGTTTATACAATCATAAAATACCACGACATTCGCTAAAGAAGCCACAAAGCTAATATATACTCGAGGATGTTATTCTGAGAATAACTCAATAACATTTTACCTCAAAATCCTGGAATTGTAAGGTTATATCCCTCTAATTTCTTACTTAAAATAGCTCCACGTAATGTTATTTCTATTATTATCAACCGTTTAGTAGAATGCTTTACGAAATTTGTTTTCAACTCATCCAAAGACTCCAAAATGAGTGCACCGTTTCGTAAAATGACAAAATATAATTGGAGCCTCGAAACTGAGCTTAAAGCTGGTTATTTGAAATGAATTATTCAAATTGTTCTGAAACTTGGCAATGCGGATTGAAAACGTATTTAAGTTGAACCAAATACTCACTCGCGAGTTAATTTCGAAAAATCGACACAATATCTATGAAACAATACTATAGGAATTACATAAAATTTTTGCGTCTTTAAAATTTCCATTTTTCCGGGCGTCAATCTCCGTGGAACGTTTGGAGCGGACGTTTCATTTTTCATCCTTCCGTAATTCAAATTGTCAGATAAAAAAGTGAAAAATCATCGACTCCCCCTCTAAATTTTTCTACACAATTTATAATAACCCAAATCCATGTATAAATTTACTAGCTGCGCCTCGCGGTTTCACCCACGTGGATCGGCTCATATTGCTCTTAAGCCTTCCTTGATAAATGGGCTATGTTTTTCAAATCGGACCAGTAGTTCCTGAGATTAGCGCGTTCAAACAAACAAACTCTTCAGCTTTATAATATTATAAGTATACCAATAAAATGTGCTTGTAACAAACTAAAAACTTTAATTACACCGCACATTCTTTAAAGAACCATCTTGGCACGATGTAGCGTGGGGTCTGTTAATGATTTCTAGGGGGGGTTCGATCGACCCCACCCAATGCACGCTGATAGCCTTTGTTTCCTCAGTCCAGTCTTAATTGTCCGTTAAAGAACGCTTGATTAAAACCAGCGGGTCTTTTTTATTCAGTACTAGCGGTCCGCCCCGGCTTCGCCCGTGGTACATATTTAGGTACGTTTTCTCTACATAAGAACCATCCTCGCACTTCAAGGAATATAATAAAAAAAGAATTAGCGAAATCGGTTCAGCCGTTCTCGAGTTATGCGCTTACCAACACATTTTGCGATTCATTTTTATATATAAGATGAGTTGGAAAAGCTTTTAGATCTTTGAAACTCTTAATAACAAATTAATCCAATATCATTTAACGCGATAAACTTTGATTAATACGCTGAAGGGACTGAATGGGCGTTTTATTAAAACAATAGTAGACTTTTACATCTAATCTATTCACAAAAATTAATGACATGAAATTATAGAAAATACTAGCGGTCCGCCCCGGCTTCGCCCGTGGTACATGTTTACGTTTTCTCTACATAAGAACCATCCTCGTACTTCCAGGAATATAATAAAAAAAGAATTATCGAAATCGGTTCAGCCGTTCTCGAGTTATGCGCTTACCAACACATTTTGCGATTCATTTTTATATATAAGATTTCTCCTTAATGTTTTTGATAAATTTACATTTTAGCTTCTTTAATAAGGAGTCTTACTTATGTTTTCCACTTTGTGATGAATACACGTCATAAATTTAGCTTATTTTAAAAGCCAACCATTTATTAGAGACACAAAGCTTAAGTACTTATACCTCCTCATTTTTACCAAACCAATTCGTCTCAGCCTAAATCAAGGTTTTGAATTCGTCTAAAAATAAATTCTTTAGTCAATTGGTGCGATTTATTACAGAATCCTTGCGAATTTCGGACTCAAATCAAGGATACGGTTAGGAGGCCAATTTTGTGAGACTGATTCACTTAGATTTATCTTTCTTGTTCAGGGCATGACATTTTCGGTGATATGGGTAGAACTAAGCAGACTTTTAGGTGTATTTGGTAGACTTTCTTATCAATGATGGAATCTATTAACTATCAATATCGACTGATATAATCAACCACCAGTATATTATGTTTATATTATCCGGATTTTCATAATGTTTTTGAAATCATCAAACAGATAAGGAAATATGTTTTACACCCGACCTATTTCTCATTTGAAGTGATAAATAGCGGTTCATTTATTGAAAATGCAAATAGCTACCGAAATATGGAACTTGTTAAAACACATTACACGAATTTTCTCTTAGAATACAAATATCTTTTAATTCAAGAACTTAACCTACGCTCTATAATACACTCTACACACAAAGCCTTACAAAGCAACCTCGAAACATTTAAAAGAATCTCAAAGAATTTCATACATTTAAAATCTCAGAATCATGACAAAGACGATGGAGGTAAATTACATATGCAAGAAGTCATGGCTTCCAATCTTAAATGCGTTTTCACAAACTTGACATATACTTCAGCTTTCTTAATCCCCTTCCTTAATTGCTATGCTCTAGTTAACGTACGCCAAGCAAAAGGCCTGTCGTTTTAAAATCTCCACTTGTAAATGTAGGTTATGATAATAACATATCCTTAGAAAATTCTAGAAGAACATGTGAAACTGCAGAATTTCAAGAAGTTAGTAGCGCACGTGTATACGCGGAAGGAAAGTTTTTCTATACGGACAGAATAGGTAATTTAGTGTAAAGGAGAAAAACTCTGCCATTTACAGTATTTCTTTTACATCGTTACAGTAATTTTATGAAATATGTATCTACACTGTACCTATGTAATAAACTAAGCAAGCTCAATCAAACATGCCATTAATCTTGTAGCAATGAAATCAATATTACTAAAGAAATATCTATTCTATAATGTTTTTATATATATCAAGCATTTGAATGCCATAAATACAAAAATATCAATTCCATACAATAAGCATTTGAGACAATGTTAAAATTAAATTCCGTTTAGCCTAAATCTTATAATAATTAGGGTCCAGATTTCTAAGGACTAAAATTCTAAAAATACCCAACCTCATTTACTATAAAGCCCGGACATACTGTGAAAAGAGTAATCAGATTTTTTGCCAAAAGGAAGCCGTGGCAAAATCCTGAGGTTGACGTAAAGAGAGTTGATCCTTTTGATACGATCTTTGTTTAAGGTCTTTGGGTCAAACCAAATACCAGATGTGATAGTGAACCTGTAATTCCTATAGCCTTTTTTATTTTATAATTAAATATTCGTAAATATTTAAAGTGAACTAGGTACTTTAAGTGTGGCAAAGAAAAGTAGCGCAGGAACGTGAGACAATATTAGTAAATTTTCAATTTTCGTTTTATCAATTCTTTAAAATATTTTAACACTGATTGAAAAATCTTTGCTTACCAAAAATAACGAAAACCTTCAAACATGAATTCTAGTGAACTACAATAGATTGCATCAAGCACATGCTAATTGAAATCAAAGTAAAAACAAAGGATCGTTTAAAGCATCAACTAATAATACTGGGGTTAACGCCCAGAACCATTCGTTGGCTTTCTCAGTATTAAAAGTGTACTACTGATCAACATATTCTGTAACAGAGGTGAATATGCTAATAAATACTGAAAGATATATTTTTTATATAAAAATGAATCCCAAAATGTGTTGGTAAGCGCATATCTTGAGAACGGCTGAACCGATTTCGATAATTCTTTTTTTATTATATTCCTTGAAGTACGAGGATGGTTCTTATGTAGAGAAAACGTAAATTGTACCACGGGCGAAGCCGGAGCGGATCTGTTCTGACAAGTCTATGAACTACTTGCGTGAAGGTGTCAATATTATATTTATTTATGATGCAATTGAACGCATTACTTTTTATATCCGTGAAAATAACAGACATTCATCTTACATTTTTGTATCAATTTATATTACCTAATGAGTAACGTGTGTCGTAAATGCAATTAAATTAATTTTAGGTGAATCTACATCTTATGCAAGACATTTTATAAGCTCTATATGAGACTGAAAATTTGCCGTGTAAATATAAGAAAAAGTCAGACTCTCCAGAAATATTTAGGATTTTATTAATACATTAATTAATATGATCAAAATACCCCATTTAGCTTCCTATTAGTTCCATTGACGTATCATTGGAAATAAATAAAACGGTATACCAATAAATAAAATAACTCTCATGTCTCGTAATTATAATTTATTATACGTAGAAATGACGATCAATGTCCTTTACCAAAACACCAAACAATTTACAACAGAGGCTATCAATGTTCGTGACACATGCGACCCTAATTAAGATTTATTTCTCTGAGAAATATCGTTCAACTTTAGGTAACAAAAATATATTGCATGTAATGATAGTATACTATATTGTATACATATACTTTACATTAAATGTATTTAACTTGAATAATAAGAGGAGTTTTCGTGATAATGATACGTGTGTTTTTTTAATGTGTTATTCTTTAATGTGAAGTGTAATGTCAGTGATGTAGTGGTCCTAAGTTAATAGAGCAACAAATACATTTTAATTATGTCAATCTTTAATTTATATCGAACCCTTAAATATCAAGAGCTTTGATTACGTTGTATTTGCTTTATATTAGAAGTGCAAGCAGTAATCTGAGCAAAGCTTTTTGTTTTCTTTTATGAAGAAAAAAAAATCATAGTACTTGCAGCAAAAAATGCATTATAAACGAGCATTCAAGACGTTTGACAAGGATTTCTTTAAAAAAATGCACGGTACACATGATATTTTTGAATTAAATTAGCATAACTTTACCTAAATTTACTTCCTTACTGAACAATATATTTCAGCTCTCCAAAAACGTAAAAAAGCTAACGCCGGCGACAGTCTCACCAAACGCTTTATAACTGTCTCAACTTACGTAAGCTTACTCTAACATACTCACTTAACGGCGAATTTAATTTAATAAACAATAACGTCGAACCACCTTATACACTAAATAATAGCACAATTTATTGCTTCTCGTTACGGAAGAAATGGCGCGAAAGCGTGCTGTCAAATGTCAGTGCGCGGTTTTTTTTTTTAGGCGAAGGAAATCGTGCATCCAGCCAGGGTCGTGATTTGTTTTGGGTTGTTTACGTGAAGGAAGGAAGCGTGTGGCCCGGCTGGCGACTGCCGGCAGAGTAGGACCTCATGGTGGATATTGCGCGCGCACTCCGGCTATAACCTGCGTCAATTTTATTACGTAGGTGTAACTTTTGAGCGCATTAGGTGCGTTAAGTTTAATTACTTGGTTGTAAAAGCGCTTCGTGTGACCATAAAGCAGTCCACTCGTTGTCGGCTCGTGTTTACGTTGTTTTATCGACGATGAAATCTAGAATAATTGGAAGAATGTTTTCCTCGCAATATGTTAATATTATTTGTTAACCAATTTTATGCCCTGATTTTTTTTCATAAAACAGAGCATGGAGAAGAAGTATATAAGTTGATAAATAATATATAGTGTGCAAAATACGAAAAATATTATACTCTAAATAAATTTATTTTTCTGCCAAACTTCTAAATAAAGAACTAAAGTCGTCATGAGAGAAGTGGATAGAAAATCCAATGTTCGATAAGCCGTTGACACGGCTGACTTTGCCAAGCCTTCAATAGGTTGGTCTGATGTTCAGCTGTGATGAATCAGTCGCTGTTAGTCATAGTCATATAGCATTTTGGTCATTTTTGTGTTTTTTGGTGAATGGGTTTGATACGTTACATGTTTATTTTTTTATTAAAAGTGTAGGTTTCGGAGATGGTTTTTATTCAATAATAGGAAAATTACTTGTTATAATCGGGTTTATATTTTGACAATTTACAGAGGATTTGAATAACTTTACTATTTCATTCATATACCTTCTTTATTATTCAGGGTCTGTTTTATAAATAAGGCTATAGATTTCTGTAATGGCTTCGGCATTGGTACTCTTTAAATTTCTATTTACCTTATTACAAAAATATGTACGTTATTAGAAAAAGTTCTCTATAAATTATATTTATTGTCAAATAGCGAAATTATTTCTGAAGTCGTGTTACTCCACATATATTATACCATTGCTACGAATGATAACCACAGGATGGCAAACTAGCGTTTATCAGTAATTTATTGGAACAATCTGTGTCTAACGTAAACAGTATGTTAGGGTGTGCGTCCACTGTCAGCATGCTACTGAATATGCTGCTTTTAGATGCAGATAGCATTGGTCAAACGTCTGCCTATTAGAAAGCATAAAGAAGAAAGCATGTATTAATTTTCGTTTTTTTCAATATATTGGATATTGTGCTATCCACTTCTTTATCTAATACAAAAATAATCAAAGCTTATAGGATGGAAACTCTAACATAAAAGTTGCGAGCTAACGCGTACACACCTGAAACTGCTTTTTAAAAGAATGTTGTTATGTAACTTTTTCTTGAGAAATTTCATATTATTTTATTATTCTATAAAAATATACATAGGTAGTTACTAGTTATATCAATCGTTAAAAAAACTCACAATTACCTACTATTAACTAGACAGGATCTAAAAATTCTTAGAAGTTTAAAATCCCAAACTAATTTCAGATGGGTTTTATATTATTTAATATTTTTAAGTGGATACGAATCTTAGTACTTGTGACCCATTTGTGCGTAAGGTCACACTGAAACTAGAAACATTGAATGTGAAGTCCTAAACTTTACTACTTTCGATGATAATGTTTCTATTATAATAAATTAAATAGATAATATTATAAACTTCTGCTGTACATATTCACATGAAACATATTAGATTACAGTTTTCCCTTTTTGACATATTATTCATAGTTATTGTGGTTATAGTTATTGGAAATCCACATAAAAATTCCTGCAACTTAAAAATTTTGTTTTTTTTTTTATGTCGCATCGATCATTTGTATACGTTTTTATAACAAGTCTACATCCGATCTATAGATAGAATATTAATAAACTTTTCACATCTTGTCTTGAAAAACCATTCTTTAATATTTTTATAATATTACTAGCTGTCCCGGCAAACGTTGTTCTACCTTATTACATAGGGGTATGAAAAATAGATGTTGGACGATTCTCAGATCTATCCTATAAGCACACAAAATCTTATGATAATTGGTCCAGCCGTTTTGGAAGAGTATAGTAACTAACATTGTGGCACGATAATTTTATATATATAGAGAAGAAGTACCTATTGAATAATATTTGAATGTATTTTTGTCCTCTCACAAAAATGCAATATGATTACTAGGTATTTAACTATTTAGTAATCTGTGGCAATATTATAATCTTAATATATATAAATCTCGTGTCACAATGTTTGTCCTCAATGGACTCCTAAACCACTTAACCGATTATAATAAAATTCGCACACCATGTGCAGTTCGATCCAACTTGAGAGATAGGATAGTTTAAACATGTAGGTACCACGGGCGAAGCCGGGGCGGACCACTAGTTGTACAATATTTATCTGCTGTATAATATGAATATTACTCTTTTGAATTTAGGTGACAGCTGATAAGGATCGGGCATATTCAAATAAGTTGAATATAATAAATTCCATCTATCAATATGACCTAGGTACTCGGGCACAATATATCGTCAATCTTCTGGACTTTTCTATACGGTATAGTATTTTGCGTGACAACGAAATAAATGAAGGTTTTTTTGCATTTCTACAATTTGTTCAGTATTAGCAGTACTTTTTATGTTTCTACAACGAAAGATAACAAATGTTATAAGGATGTTATTATCTGTCTATAATTCTATTTATATGTGATGGATGTCTTCGAAAGTACCTACTTTGAATATTATATTTAAAATATTAATAAACTTTATGATGTAGTTCTTGTATTTATTTCTGTGTGATATAAAACGGACTGCCATCATTGAATACAACTTACATTTCTGGTAAAATAAAAATAGTTTTTGAATCAATTTCTCGAAAATCACTTTACATTCAAAATACATAATAGATTTTGTACAAGTTTTACAAAATAATATGTGTTCAAACAATTTTTTATTAATTTTTCGGAATTTTTTAATTAGATTAATTTAACTTATCCAAAACTATATAAGGCAGCTATACCATTCAATGTGAGTTTTACTTTAGTTGATTTCCTAGTGCTTCTATTACGTATTATTGAAGGTATTCGTATTACATACAATAATTCTTAATCATAGTTATATAAAACTAGCGGTCCGCCCCGGCTTCGCCCGTGGTTCTTATTTATGTTTTCTCTACGTAAAAACCATCCTCGTACTTCAAGGAATATAATAAAAAAAGAATTATCGAAATCGGTTCAGCCAATCTCGAGTTATGCGCTTACCAACACATTTTGCGATTCATTTTTATATACAAAAGAAGAAGATTATGATGCAATTATCCTACCGTCTATAGTTTTGGGTCGTTTATAGTTTAATTTGAAGGAATTATACGTTGATGCCTACAAGTTCTGATTCGTCGTAGCGGCGTAGGCAAGGCGTAGCAGCTACGAAATTCATGTTTCGTATTATTTTTTCAAATAAAGGGATTTGAAAAATTATTGTACCTATAGGTAGGTACGACGTTTAGATCACAACACTATCTTATGCTTTGAATTTAAAAATTACTGATTATTATTTCTTTGAAAATTACTAATTATTATTAAACTGTCACTTTGAAGAAAATAAAGGACTATGTGAATAGACTTATTTTATTGTAATAAGAATGTCGAATAAGAATGTGTTTATGTCAATGTTTTTTAAGTAAATTATATAATTTAATGAAAAAGAAAACGTACCGTATGTTTTAAATATGCAGCGAAATTCTTAAAAACGACCTCTATGGATCTAAATTGTTTGATGGCCGAAGCTTTCACGTACCTGGAAAATAAAAAAATAAATAAGCTTGTTAATATTGATATTTTTATGAAAAAAAATTAGACTGTCAATTAGTTAAAAAAACATATTTTCAACTGATTTATGTAGTATGTGTTAAAATGTTTATAAATTTAAAATAATTCATACTTATTTTAAAATAATAAAATACAATTTATAATTATTTTGATTACAGCGCCATCTGTCATAACTGGACGTAACTACAATCCATGCAACATTCGCTGACCCCGGAAGTTTGAACAACATAATAGTTTCGTTATATTGAACTAGATGGCGCTAGCTATGAAATTTTGGAACAATATTTTCAGCTGCAGCGGAGAAATAAAATTGTTAATTTCAAGAAAATATAAATGTTGCTTGTATATTGTTATATATTTAAAGTAAACACTCCAATTCTTCATGTAAATGGTGTTAGACCTATATTTTAGCAATTCTATATTGTAAATGTAAATTTGTTCCAAAAAAACTCTTGGGTATAAATTATAATCCTTCAAAAGCGAAATGTTTAATTTGTAATTGTATTAGAGAGTATGAAGTGTATGAAGTATGAAGATAAGACATTTGCGCATTTATGAAGAACATACATAAGTGTTATATCAAGGTGTGTTTGACAATATTGGAATTGATCCCTGTATTTACCTATCTAATAACCGCTAAATATGAAAAGAACTTTGAATGAGGTACCTAGGTAAAAACCTATATTACGATTTCTATGATTTTTGGCTGTATTTCTTACGAGAGAAAAGTATCTACATTTATTTGTTTATTGAACCAACCAAAATTTCACTTTCTGAGACGTAAAAACATTATAACAGCTGTAAATTGATAATTTAATCCTTTCAATACTAATGAACTAAGTAACTATGTATAAAGCCATATATGTATAATTGTATAATTCGGCAAACAAAATTCATGCATCTGGAACACGAATGCCCGTGAACAATTGAAATCGTAGGTAAATCTAATTTGCATGATCGGATCAGGCTGCGTTGTAGGCCTTCATGTGCCAGCGCTATTTGTTAGGAATAATTCTGACGTGAATATTTAGTGAAACGTGTCAAGCGTTTCAAATTTTAGTGAAGGGCCGGTGTCACAGCTTCCTGATATTATGTTAAGCTATTGCATAGCTTCTATCGCGGGCCTTGAGCGCGGGGACCAAATCCAGAAATTCCGTAACGAAAAACCTCACGCTCCCCACTCCGACGGGCGCGGAGGTGTTGCTTGAAGGCACGCTATGCAATAGCTTTACCGCGGCAGTCCCCGAGTGCCACACGTCTTTTTTTGTTACATCTTACATTATCTATCAGTTAAAATATTATGATAGTAACCCCGCACTGTGTTTGTTTCTTGTTTTGAAGTAAAAGTTCTTAAGGCACGTTGAGAATAAAATTTTAAGTCTCGTCTTGGCAAAACCGTCACATCGTGGAGTAAGACGATATTGGTATCTTTAAATCTTGCTAAAGAAGTTTCACTTCTGACACGTGTGCTCGGCACAGACGCTTTTTTTATCTGTATACTTTTGTATGCATATAGTAGAGATAGTTAGGAGGCTAGACATAGACATAGGCAACTTTCTACCGGGATGGAACATCTCATTCCCATGGGAATTTCCTTTGACTGGGCGAGTCAGGCCGCAGGCGTAAAGCTAGTAATTAATACGGACGAAACTGTAACAAACTATATTGAACCCGTTTTCAACTAAACATATTTACTGATTACCTATAACATGTTTGACTGATGTAGTACTAGCGTTTAGCTACTATTATGTATTCTGTGGTAGTATATTAATATAATTAATATAACTAGCGGTCCGCCCTGGCTTCGCCCGTGCTACATATTTCGCAATGAAAGGTAGCCTGTGTTCTTTCTCAGGGTCGAAAGATTATCTGTGCCAAATTTCATCAAAATCGGTCCAGTAGTTTATGCGTGAAAACCATACATACATACATACAAAGCTTTTCCTCTTTATAATATTAGTATTAGTATAGATAATGTGTCGTACATACATACCAAAAATTTGTATACACTAAGACATATAGTTATTAAAACCATGAAACAGAAATAGAAGAAGGCTTTTAAGTTAAAAAAAAAACATTTTCCATTATAAATGAATCGAGAGGATAGATATTATTATGTGGATGTTAGTTACTCGTATACTAAAAAAATATGAATGGATGTGACGAAATTTGGCACAGAGATAGATTTATGGAAAACCAGTAGGAAGCCGTCGTCTCGATATTTACTCTCAAATTCTGCTATAGAGATATTTTGTTAGATTTAAAATAAAGTTTTGAATAAATTAAGAACTTCCATCTTTGAGATCGTAATTTAACAAGATGTTTCTCTTTCTCTTTAATTTATTGAAGTTCTGAGGCGGGTAATCATTGCAAAATGCAAATAGTTACAAAGAGAACTAATTTATCAAGTGACGCTTTCGTTCCTAGAAAGAAGCCGAGTAGAATAAATAAATGAATGTATATTTTTAAGATTAGAAAAAAAATGATCGTGAAGCGGAATCGAACCCATATTTTTTTAATTCACATTTATAAAGTTTTTGAATGCCATAAAACTAAATATTCAATAAATGAAGTTTATTAGATGATAGATGATAAAATTGTTCCTTCGCATTCTAGATTAATTATTTTTACGTTCATTAAGTAGGATAAAAGAAGAGCTCCATCTTGCAAATTCCATTAAATAAAGCAAATATACAATATATCTGAAGAGCGCGTACACACGAACCACAAAGGCAAGTAATTTAGCAATAAATTCCAGATATTATCTAACAATACCGACGCAATTTCGACAAATCCCCAAGCTTCAAGTAATTTTCTTTGCCAATACGCGAAACAATTAAAAATGTAGTCCTTTATTGTGAAAATCGTTAATTGAAAATACTCTCAGAAGGTCATTCGTCTATCAATGTGTAAAGAATTCAGATGAATTGGAAATATATGCTATGTATGTTTTAGAGCAAAATAATTTGGAATTGTTGTGAGTTAAATTTAATTATTTTGCCAGAATACATAGAATTCATGAACGCTTTATTAAATTAAAAGAAGGAATGTCACCGTTTCACGGTTAATATTTTAATTATTATTTGTTATACACAAGCACCTACTAGTTATATTTCATTTAATCGATTGGGGATTAATTATTAAAATATATAATAAAACATAATATTACTCTGTACGAAAACAACCACTATAACGCACTCTAAATTTGTAAATTAAATGCAATAAGATTTTGTAAACCAATTTTCCAGAAAGGTAACCCAGAGTATTGCGCATACCGTCAAAGGTCGCAGAACTAAGGAAGCTATCTAAACTACGATAGCATTTAAGATACGAGGTATCTGGTCCATTTAATTTGTGATAGAAGAACTTTTTAATACCTACTTCCTTTATACCATAATACAAAGTATGTGATACAAATTAGGTACATTTTTTGTACCTTGCATCATATTTTTTCGTGAGTACCTTAAAATTCCTCCAATATTCCGTTGAGACGTCTGACATTGACATGATTATATTTGTAATTCTTGTTTATTTGATACCACAAACATTGTTTACTTGACTGGCTAACAAATTTAGCGACGCGTGAAATACAAATTGGATATATATTTCTGTACCATTTTAGTTTAACCAGAAAAATTTGGACAGCCTCAAATATCCGTTCCGTATCCGTTATTTGGAAAAACGCCAAATAATTTCAAGGATGGATACTAGGGAATCTAAAACAATGTCAACACATAAATTATTTTAACTCATTTATCGACATGTATTTTTGTAGGTTATACAGATTTTCGGTAATAATATCAGTTTTCGCTATCAGTTTTAATTATCTCTGATAATTAATAAGTAGATTAACTTCCACCTTTTATTTCTATCAATGAATTAATACGAATAGCTGTGTTTGCGAATATAACAAAAATTGTATATCTTTATATATAAAAATGAATCGCAAAATGTGTTGGTAAGCGCATAACTCGAGAACGGCTGAACCGATTTCGATAATTCTTTTTTTATTATATTCCTTGAAGTACGAGGATGGTTTTTATGTAGAGAAAACGTAAATATGTACCACGGGCGAAGCTGGGGCGGACCGCTAGTATTTTATAAATTGTCAGAAGCTTTTTCTTTTATTATATCTTATGGCAGGACAAAGATAGCATACGTAGAGTTTTATGTCCTAAGCACAGTCCTAAGTGTGTACGTGTACGTATGTGGATCTCTATCTCCATTTTTTTAAACTTACAACAACACACTTACAATCTATCTATATAATCAACATTTAATATAAAATGTTATTCTATCTCTAATTGTTTGCAATGTATTCTCTGCGTACAATAAATTTCTACCGTTCAAATGTCAGAGGTAATCAATCAGTAAATTCTGGCGCTGAGCGACACCATCTTTTACTACATTTACACCTATATTTCTACACCTACAGTCCTACACCTACAGTCCTACATCTACAGTCCTACACACAGGTCTCACAGGTACTTATATAATAAGTCTCCTCTGATAAGTTCTTTGATCGCCATTTACCTGTTCGTAAGTTATCATAAACTTGGTTATTTCCCATGACACCGGAACTCATTTCCTCTTCCCTCGCCACGTCTTGCAAGTGTTAATACCTTTTTGGTGGCAGGTGATTCGCGTTTTGATAACGTATACAAACCTATATAGAATGTAATAAATGTGTGTGTGTATGTCTTTTCTCAGGTGGTAACGGAGAGATTTAGAATATGTATTTGTATCTGCGGATGGCGAGAAGGGTAAAAAGCTATATAGACTTCTTTTTAATCGCGGTGAAATGTTTAATTTTATGGCCTTTGACTACCAGGGCAGAACCGCGACAGGAAAACCTTTCTATATCTGTCTAACCTGTCTATATACAGATAAATAAACATATTATGTATTTTTTTTTTGTATATCACAGTTTTAAAGTATAGAGTTTGTAAGAAAACTCCGCCGAAACAGCTTGACTTGCATTTTTTAATATTCTGTGTATATTCGATAAGTCTGAGAATCGATCCTAAACTATTTTTTACTCTCCTTTCCAACATTGATAAGGATGTTCTGATAGATCAACGCTTGCTGGGTCAGCTCGTTCTATATATAGACTTAAATCTTCACATAATAACTTCGTTTGATGATAACAACTTTCATACAAAAAATGACAAACGTTTCTAAAAGTAACAATGTCGATTGATTGAAAAGATCAAAGGTCATTTCTTATAGGAGTATCACAAGAAGGAAAATATGGACGGGAAATAGATTTTATCATACAAATAACCTAGGCTATATAATCAGAAGATATTAAAGTAACAAGAAGAAATTATAATATTAAAAATACATTAACATCACTTTACCACAAACACAATTAACCACATCACTACATAGTATAAAACAAAGTCGCTTTCTCTGTCCCTACGTCCCTTTGTAGGTATGCTTAAATCTTTAAAACTACGCAACGGATTTTGTTGCGGTTTTTTTTAATAGATAAAGTGATTCAAGAGGAAGGTTTTAGTATATAATTAGATTTTAGACAAAGCGGGCGAAGCCACGGTCGGTAAGCTGGTTTCTAATAAGTCTAAATAGTCTATTTATGAGATTTTGTTAGCAAATATTTTCTTCGCTTAGACAATTAAAACACGAAATCATAAACGTTTTCGTTATATTTAGATTTATTGCCAACGTTATAAAAACAACTTTATCACAACGGAAAATAGCTATTTTCCTCCGGGTATTTCGAGATTTTTCCTTTATTTTATTGGAATAACTGAGAAATAAAGCGCTTCTTTCATATTTCTAAGAAATGGACATCTATACTAATATCACAGTATTACAATATCATTTCCTATTGTAATACTGTGCTAATATTATAAATAGGAAAGGTTTGTATGTATGTATGGTTTTAACGCATAAACTACCTACTGAACCGATTACAATGAAATATAGCACACGCACACAGAAAACGCGGGCGAAGACGCGGGCGGAAATCTAGTTTATAATAAAAATCCAGAAATATTAGTAACAACAATTCTAGTAATTTCTATCTTCAGTAGGAATAGTCTTTGTAGCATTTTGTATTACTGTTATTTGCAGACTTAATAAACAAACTAACGTAGAAACTAATATTATAATATATTTAACCCGGCGTCATTGAGGTTGGGTCAAAATGACCCGGCTTGTTTATAATTTACAATATCTTTGTAATTACGTGCACGATTGTGCTGTTCTTTGTAGTAGCTGGAGCTTATAATGTACATTAAACGTTTTGGAAGTGAAATCCTTTCCACGTCGAGTGTACTGGGAGCTACACGCGTGTATTTTCGAAAAAGGTAAATATGACCCATCCTCACAATTGATGTAACAATTTCGCGCCAGGGCTAAGTTATCGATTTTTACTGTTGTGTATGATTCCTTGGTGTCTGCAAACATTTTTTTTGCTTGTTTCTGTGAATTTAATGTTTTTGTTTGTCCAACAGGTACTTATTATAAAATAGGTACTATAAACGGATAGAATAGAAAATATCACGTATCATGGCGGGTTTAAACTCTTGTCTGACAGACTGTCTGTCTCAGACTTACCTTATTATGATGATGAAGTAGAAGAAGAGGATCATGTTAGAGTGCAGAGTGTGTTTCAAGCGGAGAAAAGCAAAAACCCGAATTCAACCTTTTACAATAAAATAAAATATGGGGTTGACGTCGCTGATGAACTTTGCGCCTCATATGATGTGAGTCGTAACTCCAAAAGGTGGCCCCTGACAATTTTTATGCCATGTTGGACACACAGGAATTAATGCGCTTATAATACGTCGCATAAATAAAAACAAACCAAACGATATGCGACGTAATTTTTTGAAAAAACTTAGGTCTTGCTCTGGTCTTAGAACATTTGAAAATTCGCCAGGAATTGATCGATAGCAATGACAATTGACAAATGGGCAAAATAATCAGAGAATTTATTGGTGAATCATCAGAGGAGCCACCTGCAATTCCCGCAAAAGATTTTAAGTGTGTCTGAAAATAAAAATAGTAAAACAAAACATTTTTGTCAAGCTTGCCCTAAATTTATTTGTCCTGAACGCATCATGGCTTTCTGTATTGATTTCATTTACAACGAAGATTCTAATTAGCTTTGTTAAAGTTTTTTTCTAATATATTAGACTTAAGTTTATAAAAATGCTATTTGTAACCAAAATTACTGGTTATTAGCGCAAAAATGACATGAAAACGTAACAGGTCTATATTTTGTTCCTATTTTTATGAGTTTATGTCAAAGTTGATTAAAGTGAATAAAACGTTGGTTAACTATTATTTTTATTTAATATTATCAAAACCAGAATACCTATAACCTATAATAATAACATAGCATACTAATTTTCTTAAAAAGTTTAAAAATAACAACTATAAAATATATGGGTAATATTGACCCACCTCAACGTTCGCGTATCTGTTTTCTACCACAATGACGCCGGGTTAAAGGTAATTTTTACCTTTTACATTTTTTAATGATTTATTGCTTACGAAAAAGGTAATTAATAATAAATAATCAGTGTAGGAGTAAAATCCATCAAACAACATCGCATATCCTGTTACGAATACAAAAATATATTTCCATGATTACGTTCCAAAAATAATTTTATCTAAATATACAGTAAAAAGTAACATAAAATCTCTTCTAAAGAAGACGACCCTTTGCCCCAGTAAATTGCAAGACTAATTTAAACTCAATATATAAAGTTATTAATATAATCTGCCCAAAATAGCGAAGTCAATCAAAACTCTGGGCCTTGCGAGTAATTTAAAGTCCCGAATAATCGGGGTCTGAAATTAATATTTCATGAGTCGATAAGCGATAAGCTTTAATAATGTTTTATAAAGAAAGAAAAAACATTTAAATGGAAACATCACATTAATCTACACTAATATTATAAAGAGGAAATATATTATTGAAGTGAAACTTCTTTAGCCGCGTTGAGAGTAAAATTTCAAGGTCGCGTCATGGCAATACCGTCACGTAAAGTGTGAAGTAAGGCGACGGTTTTGGTATCTTAATTTTGTCAAAGAAGTTTCACTTTGGACAAAGAAATTCGTAGTCAAATCATTCACAATCAATTGCTTTTAATGTAAAACGACATCCCTTTATCAAAAAGTATTTACCAAAAATATGTTGATACGATTTCCTAACCCTTGCGAGAAATAAATTGTTAACAGGAATGTTCACAACTTTTCCCTAACTTATCGAAAAATTATTTGCATAGGTATAGCCTTTTCTGATGATTACAGACTATTATTATTTGCAAAGATTCCATACTGATAAGTTTTAACTAAATTACTTTGATTTGCACATATTGCTATGCTCTCTCTACAATGTTTCTACAAACTTTTCCTATATTCATATATTGCCTGGAAGACATCATTTCTTTGTAAAAAGGCCGCTTATTTGTACCGATTTTTGTATTATACAAACATACAAAAAGCCTTTAAAATATATGTTCAATATTAACCGATACATTATCCTTTTGTATGTTATGTAGGAGTTACTAAAAATGAAAACAAATTTTTGTCCAGGAAATCGTAAAACTTGACATGAAAAGGAATTTAGGCATGTAGACATATTTTCATGTATGTTACAAATGGAACACTATGAATCACTAAAAGAGCCATATAAATATTTCTTATTTCACTTTCATTTACTATAAAAATGCTTTCTGAAGGAATAAATTAGGATCATTAAAATGCTTGCGGTCCTTAGCTCAATGTAAGGATGTAAGTAAGCATCAAATTATGAGTTCTAGTAGGTAGTCTAGAAAATATAAAATATTTAATGGTAAAATGACTTATTCATACTATTTTCATTTGCGATTTATTCTTTAGAAATCTATGCAAGTATTGGGAAGTTACCATTTCAAATTAAGTATTAACTTTATGCATTTATATTCTTTATACTAAAGTGAATGGTGTGCATTATAAAGTATAATTCAAGATTACAAAAATGAGCAGAAAGATACATTTAATATTATAGTATGGTATAAATCAGAACACATCCAATATGAACCCTTTTCAGATCTACTGAATCATAAATTAGCACAAAATATTGTGCTTTTTATCAGCTCCTAAACGTTGATTTATATCCCTTTAAGATGCTAAAAACCAAATGTATAGAAATCCTTTTATTAAAAAGTAAACCGAAAGTTTGCTGCAAATTTTCGGCTCACTCAGTCAGCCGCTAATTGTTTGCCTACTGGGGACGCAGCCTTAGTCTAAATAGTCTTTTTATGAGATTTTGTTAACAAATATTTTCTTCGCTTATAGAATTAAAACACGAAATCATAAACGTTTTCGTTATATTTAGATTTATTGCCTTTGTTATAAAAACAACTTTATCACAACGGAAAATAGCTTATTTGGTGTAACCAATTCTGCGAAATGAAAATTAACTGTACATATTTTTTCAATTTAAATACATACCTCGTGAATCTTATGTGAAGTTAAACTCAAATGTATCTAGCTAATAAGAATTACTATACTTTAAATTATATACTATAATAAAAATTAATACATATATAAAATTGCAGTTGCATAACTTGAATTAGTTCATCTGTGTTGTGTCTATCAATCCGAAACAATAACTTTATTACAGTCTAGTTTGACCTTTACCTTAAAAAGACACTCAATAACACAGCCTCGTTATAAAAAAAATACTAACAATTCAATGCACCGTAGCTATGAAACACAATTCCCATCTACACTAGAATTCCAATTAAAATAGCAATGTACAGCAAATCGCTCTTGATGATAACCGACGTGGCGTCCGCTGTGTGCCTTAATACAAGGCTTTCGCGGTAAATGGATTAAAGTCCTTTCATTCCTCTGACGTGCCGCAAATTTGATTACCCCATACTCTTGATGGAAATTATATTTGACTAGACAATTTAATGTAAAACATTGAGATGTATGTCTATTTACATGAAAGAGTGGCTTTCCATTCTTATGAAATATTAATGGTAATTGTGTCAGGAGATATTATAGAAAAAAACACAGGTAAAAAAGCTTTCAAAAATACTCAAATAATCATGCTATATTCATATATCATGGTATTAAGATTGGTTCAAGTATAAGTCTATTATACAAAAATAACTTAAAACTTATTTAAATTACTTACTTAACCCGTTGATCGGGTACAAAGGAATATACAATGAACATATATATGCTATTTGAAGCCATACCCTTTTATAATTAAGTTTGATTAATGTATAATCGGGTTGAATACATGTTGCTACTGACAGAATAAATAATTAAATAAATAAATCATTTATTTTGCACCATTATATGTTACATAAATTTATTGACCCAGGCTCCTAATAAGGCAGTATAAACAGCTGTTTTCAGGAGCCTGTGTTCACACTAAGAATTATAGAATAATCGCTTTATACACAAGAAAAAGAGCTTTTCATTATGAAGGTATCGTCGTTTCAGTATATTCATAAGTACTAAAATAACTAAAGGTCATTTGTTTATAGCAAAACTTCGTGTAATATCATAAAACTTTAGTATTATAATAAAATTCGAGGACTCGCTGTCCTTGGCTGTTTCGGACAATGTAGACCTTCTGGATATTGGAAGGAAGGTACATAAAAACCTTATAGTTTAAGTTTCCCGACTAAACTTCATGTTCACGGTTCTCTTGCAACGCGTAATGTTTATTTTATGTGACTGTGTTGAGAATGTTATGTAATGAATCGAGATACCGTATGTTCACTGAAGATAGCAGGAGTACATTATTTAATGTAATCGCTGTCATTGAAGAGGATTTTTCAATGATGTGATATAAGTAGATGCATTAAAGTCTGCTACACCGTTCGCAAGGTATGGCTGTCAGTTTTCAGTCTAATCAGATAGGTAATTTTAATTAGTCTCCTCGTGGGATCGAACTCAAGATCTGTCGATTATAAGCTTCCACGATAACCAACATCTCTATCGTTTTCCATGAAGAAAATTATAGTTAGCTAAACATCTTATTTTAATTTAGTTTAACTTTTAAACCTCTCTTCAAATAGGTAATACTAATGTAATATAAGTTTAGTATTTAGACTTTATCATATTCAAAAATATAAGAATTGACGAACAGACGGTTAGATTAGACTTTTTCATTCTAGCGACTCTCATCTACTTCACGTATCGCAATAAAATATACATTCGACAAATTTGTATTGTCGTATGAAAATGATATATTATGTATTATCGTTACACACCAAAAGAAACGGAAAACACGAAGAAGACCCCTTACCAAATTATATTACACAAATAAGCTATTGCGGGCCAAATTTAATATCTAAAGTTCATTAGTTCTAAAACAATATTCTTACAAAGCTTCTAAGTTCTATTCATCATCAACCCATATATTTTGCCACTATAGAAACACGGACCTGGTTAGGCTTCAGGCCATCCACCATACCACCACGCTGGCCAAGTGCAAGTTGGTAGATGTCGCATGTCGTCGAACTTTTGATTCTAGTACATGCCAATTTACTCACGATGTTTTCCTCTACCGCTTAAAGCACTGGAAATCTTAAATTTACCGCTTCTAGCAGTAGTAATAAAAAATTCTCAAAGCTCCTCACAATTATGTATAAATCATACTGTATGAAAAAAGCAATTTAATTTATCATACCACTTCTGGAAATCCTCAAGGAATTGGTAGGAATTAGCGGTATAAATCACGGCGTATACTCCGTAGTCTCATGAATTATTTACGTAACGTATTGCGAAGATACACACACAAAATTATATTAAGCGTTTGTTCAGAACAATGAGACCTTTTAGGCTACATCTGTTGTTTCAAGTTCTTTGACATGTATTCCCACTTTCGACTCACTTGAAACTTTTATTTACATTAAAGTTGTTACAACAATGAAGTATGAATTCTGTGGTTATGTTAATTCTTAAGCGGATTTGGAATTAATATTAAAAGATGATATTAAAATAAACATTACTATTGACATAGTCGTAGTTGTAGATATATTATTTTCTACATAATATAATTTAACTAACAACGTCTTGTTTGTAAAGCAATTATGTATAACTGGGAAAGTAATTCCCTTTAATCGATTAAAACGCGATTATTCTTTTAAATATAGGTCTTGGCAGGTATTTTTATTTAATTTGTATAGACTTGTAAGCCGAAATAAATAAATAATTATAATGTGCGTTCTATTATCCGCCTGTATCTATATTTCTAAATGAATGGTAAATGTTAAAAATATGTAATGGTCCGGAAGCCAGCAGCAGATTTTATGACCAAGTTCCTCTCAAGCGGTAATTAGTAAAATGCATCAAAGTATAGTATTATGAAGCCTCGTGAACGTCAGCTGGAGCTCGGTTGGGGGGAAGAGCGGTTGTAGCCTCCCGTATCAGCTGACGGTTTTTCCACCAAGATACAGCCAGCTGACATATATATTTATCCACAGTTACATATAAGCTATCATCAGGTAAATTTTTGTTTGAGAGGAAATAACGGAAAATAAATTTTTCTTTAAATTTAACTTTCATGTTCGAGACACCAGCTGACGTATAATACACCATGTTGTAACCAGCTGACTATTTTTTTTCGTTGAGATATTGGGTTAGCTACAATTTGACAAATTTTTAGCTGAGAGGAAATGAATGAATGAATGTATTTTTTTTCCTATGTGCGTGGGAGGCTACAACCGCTCACCCCCCCAACCGAGCGCCAGCTGACGTTCAGGAGGCTTTATAATACTATACTCTCATGCGTCTGACGAATTATCTCTTGAGAGGAAATAGTTAACCAAATTTGCACCTGGCTCCCTAACCATAATGACGATTCGAAAGTGCTTCTAAAAGAAGTCTAATTGAATAAATAAATGTTTGAGTTTGAGTTTGAGTTTGAATTCAATCGTCATGTTAAATTATTTTTATTCAGTCGAATATTTAAGTATTCAATGAGCAAAAATCTATATTTAACGTCATAATAATATACCTCTATGAAATACCTTTATAACATAAAATAAGTTAATTTATTCAATGATTCCACATCAGCCAAGTTTTAAAACGATTACAAAGTAAGGATATTATAATTAAAATTAAAAAACTCATAGTACCATATTATGAGGTCTATAAATTAGAGTTATTATCATAAATAGCTCGACTGTACCCTCATAAACTTACAGCGTATGTTTTATCAAATTTTCCTCATAAGCCGCTCGGTCAATATTGTACAATGTACATGTAATAAATGGAAATTCCTTGGGTAAATTCAGGCTCTAATATTTTTATATGGGTACATATAATATATATATATTCAAGTCCACATTCTATGTACATAACATATTAATATTATTACGTGTTATTACCTTATTAGAAACTAAATTAGAGGTTATTTTGTCGTAAATGATTCATAAGCCACATTCACTCTTTATCTGTTCTATAATTAAACAATTAATTAGACGACTGAAATTTTATAAAAAAATGTTGTGTGGTTTTATGAAACCACGGTAAAAGTGAAACTGTTCGAACGGTTCCGAACACTGCTTTGTGTAGCGCATGTCGCGTGACGGTCGGCTGCCGAGTAGGTATACCTACTCGGCAGCCGCGATACACGCGACATGCGCTACACAGACCAAAAAGTTTGAGACGATGTAATAAAAGTTTCACTTTAAAAAAATATGATGAAATATAATTATCAAGACGCTACATAGTAACTGCACATTTAAAAGAAGTTCTCCGTTCATTACAAAAAAAGAAAAAATCTATTATAAGCACTTGTGAGTGAAGTCGCTCAAACTAGTTTACACAAATTCTTTACAATACTTCCTTTTAAACTTCCTTCCATAAGAACTTACCATAAATACTATCACGTGCATACTTAACAAGTGCCTTGACTAAGTCCTAACTTATTCCTAACTTAGTTCAGAAACGAGTCTACTTGCCTAACTGTGAACTGAAAGTCCCAAGTTCAAGACCTAGCAAATAAAAGAGCTGTCTTTGAACACTATCTATATATGATAAATGTTAGTTTAGTGACGGAGGTAGTCCTTAATCAGATATAGAAAGAAATAATTCCTATTTTTAACCGACTTCAAAAAAAGGAGGAGGTTATATATATATAATTTTTTATGTGTGTTCGCGGATAACTTCGTCGTTTATTAACCGATTTTTTGTTTCTTCGGCGGTTAATCCATTAGAGTTTATACAAAGCTGACAAAATGTTTTTCCGCTTAACAATGCATTTGACAAAATGATTAATTATCTTTTAACACCTTTAGGCAACCGGAGCACTTCCTATTTAATATTATTAGCTTAGAGTTATACAAAATAGTTTACCTTAACTCAAAAATATCATAAAATCGATCAAGCCATGTCTGAAGTATTTGTATTGGTTGGAAAGTAGAAAATATTTGTAATGTCTGTGTCGGTGTACAAAATTATTTTTTCCGAATTTGTGATCGTTACAAAAGAAAACTACCCTCAATTTCCATATCTAATCAATCTAATAAATAACGTCCAATGTTCTAAGTAAACATTAGATATGCTTAATAAAAATTTAAATCTATAAAAAAATACAGTGTTCACATTTCAATCTTCATTAAAGGAAATCCTTATAATAAATAAAATAGACATAAAAATATTTTTGGTCCCTTACGTCAACCCTCATTTTTCTTCACTAAGTTAAATGTGCTTTACTGTAAATATAATACTAGTCATAAATCTTCGCTAAAGGAACTATACAAAATAAATCTAAATAGTTATCTATTTGGTTTTCAATCTTAATTTCTTATACTAAAATATTCTCACTAGGTTTGTAAAATTCGGTTTTACGCACAAACAAATCACGGACAAAATATTTCTATAACTCGCGTAATGTAGCTTATGTACACACACGTGTACATAAGCTACATTACTGCTAAGTTTTATCATAATAGGTTCAGTAGTTTTGACTCTTATAATATTAAAAAGGGTTGTTTGGTGTATTTTAGTATATCATTGTATAGTTTTAGTTTTCTCTACATATAAGTAGAGCATCCTTCTTAAAGGTACTATGTATAAACATGTAATATGTCACACATATTTGCTCTCAAATCAAATCTGAATAATCATTGTCATACATTATCCAACATTAATACATAATAAACATCAATATTCCACTCAGCACACGTCAAGAATTAATTAATTATCAACAAATATATTGTAACTGAGACTGAGTAACATTTTCCATGTAATTTGTTCTCGTATTGAGTAATTGCGACATCAATCATTGATACGAAATCACGCGTGGACTGTTAAAAAACGTCGCAAATTTACTTTTAATTCAGTTCAATTGAAATTGAATTGTATCATAATAATAATAAAGTATAATATTGTAGTTAATGAAGAGTTAATGCTTGTTTTGATTCGAAATTTAAATGACTGTTATCGAATTTACCTTTATTTAACGTTCACAGCAAATCTTATGCCCGAATAATTTGTGTATGTACCTACATTCATAATATTTGTTTTACTAGTTAGTTTAATACTTAATTAATAACTTTGTAAATTAAATGAATAATATAGTGAAAGCTTCTATTTATTAGGTATATAGTTACATTCCTATAGATAACAACATGCTTTTCAAATTAAAAGATTTTATTATAGATATCGTAGGTATAAAGTCGTTTTTACGACTTATTTCTATTACTACGTTAATATCCACGTTTAATGGTATAATTTGTTTATAACTAATCATATTGACATAAAAGTAGGCACTTAATTATAAGTAAAGTTTGAAAATTTCATTTAAATTTTTCATGCTATTTTCTTTGGCAATTTGTTTAAGTAATTAATGGGACATTTAGTGCTAAGTGCTGATTTCCGAACTGAGCTGAAACTAGATTGTAATATAGGTACTTACCTAGCGCATAGTATAATATACTAGCTGTTCCCCGCGGTTTCAACCGCATTGCTCCGCTCCTGTTGGTCTTAGCGTGATGATATAATATATAATCCTCGATAAATGGGCTATCTAACACCGAAAAAATTTTTCAAATCAGACCAGTAGTTCCTGAGACCTAGCGCGTTCAAACAAACAAACAAACTCTTCAGCTTTATAATATTAGTATAGATTATCTGTGCTATAGTTCTTACAAACGGAGAAGTGTTTAAAGTCAATAGCTATGTTTCTTCTTAACCTTAGTAACTGCCAACAAAGTTCACATTAAATTGTAATAACTCGTTTTTAATGCAAATGAACCATGAGTTTCACAATGTGTTATAAGCAAATGTACTTCCAAAACTTTTCGTATACAATAAATGAGTATCAGTATTATCAAACTTCACAAGACATGATACTTGCTATGCAATATAAAAATATAATAGATATACATGCGTACAGCTTTACTATATTTTAATCAAACCATTATTTAATTGTCGTTCTTATTATGTTCAAGTTACTAACGTCCCACAAACGTAGCATGGCAAGAAAATTAGGATTCAGTGTTCCGACCGTGGTCTGTGCAGTTGCAAATGTAAATTATAGGTAACTAGAGCTTAGCATTTGTACTGATTTTTACAATTGTGCACTTACTATTTAAGAAATTCGTTTATTCTTATTTAAAAGTTAATTTAATTTTGTATTAATTTTTGTGTGTGACCAATTTAATGTTAAATTTTCAAGCAAAACTTTTAGTATTAGCATGGACCAATATCATGGTATTAGTTAAAAGAGTCATAATATTTTCTTATCGAATTTTAGTAGAGTATGTAGATATTATACTTACGTTATATGTATTTCTAACAAACTGATAAATATATTTTTAATCGTACGTTCTACATTATTATAGAGTTAAGATAGGAAACAAGTTTTTTATTTAGATTAATGGCTGTAATAAATCATGAAAACTCGAAGGTAAAGAGAATTATAATTTCTTGAAATATATCGCCTTTCATTTGAAATGTGGTACTAATTTTTCTGTATCTATAATGTATATTATTAAAGATATAATAACGCTATATGCTAAAGGGAAATTTGAACCAAAACTTTAGTTACAATCAATCACAATCACAATAATCAATCAATTACAACTATGACTTAGACTAACCTCGTAGGAAATATACACATAAACACAAGTACATTCTCTATTCCATCATTCTCATAGACCACGGGATTTAGCTTGATCGAATAGTGAAAGTGGAAAAGTACTGGCGTAGAAAACTACATCGCTGTCAATTTTACAACAGTTCTAACAGACATATTGACATATTATTGACTGCTGCCGTGGACGCGCCGTGGACTGCCGCGTAACCACTGCTGCTCGCATCTTGCCGTTCGTCTGCTAGAACGCTAAGGGGGGTTGGTACGTTCAGACGAGTGGCGAGCAGCCTGGCAAGCAGCTCGGCAAGTAGCCCGGCAAGCAGCCCGTGCGCTACGGTACAAACAAATAAATACGGGCGCATGCACAAACAACATGTTCACGTGCTTGTGCCCGTGCTTGTGCCGTGTGTGTTGAATCTCACTTTGAAAGCAAGCGTCTGAACCCACCATTAGGTATGTATATTTCCAGTGTGGAAAAGTACTGGCGCTAGACGCAGAAAAGTATAGCGCTGTGATTTTCCCTTGCAATTAATATCTACTACAAAATATAATGATGCTTACATGAAGACATCTTCGTACGGGGGAAGGTTTTACGTGAATTGGGGTTACAAATAACTTTTTTTTCTATTTTTATCATATTCGATAAAGAAGCTGATGGTTAATATCGTTAAAGACCTGACGCCTCCGGGAATTATTATTTACAATTCCTCCGCAGGCACGTTTAAGCCTGACTAACATTTATATGTACAAAAGTGTGTTTGTTCCTCTTTCCCTCGTAACAACGTAGTAATTTTATGGTAACTATATTTTTTTCAATAAATAGTTAGAGGCTACAGAGTATTGAATGTTATAATATCTTCCTTTAACCATAGAAACGTAACCGCGGGTCTTATATATAAAATTCTCGTGTCACAATGTTAGTCTGCATACTCCTCCAAAACGGGTGTACCGATTCTCATGAAATTTTCTGTGCATATCGGGTAAGTCTGAGAATCGGCCAACATCTATTTTTCATATGTACCACGGGCGAAGCCGGGGCGGGCCGTTAGTATAATAATAATTTTCACAATATCATCACAGCTAGTACTAAATATAGTAGATTTTAATCGGGAGTTCACTGTTTTCTATGTAATGGGAGTCTGACATAACCCAGATCCCTTTTCCATGGTGATCCTAGGAATGCGTTAACGTATTTTATACGTTTTACATAACTATTTACATTTTTAAAACTAACCAAAAATAACAGCACTTTTTTTTTTTTTGTGTGGTGTCTCTCAATGTTAGCCAGAAGGGCTTCTACATTTTAACGCGGACGCGGGGGTGAACTGAAGGTTCACCCTGGTTGCGACATGCACAAGGGCGTCCCCCTTTGACGGGGACCACGAACCTCGGCTTGAGCTGTCGCTTGAGTGGAGGAGGCCAGAAGGGCCCTAATCGGACGGGAAATAACAGCACAACTATTCCACATAATTGGGAAAAATTAAAAATATATTTTCCATTGAACAAACATTTTAGAAATTGATTTTGAAAATAAATTGTAGAAAAAATTGTTATAAATTTAATATATTAAATTATCTCTATGAAAACTGTAAGCTGTGTTGTAAGTTCATCATTCTTGTATTTCGGAATATAATACTTCCTACAAGCTCTTAAATAAAGAGCTTGAAGTATTCTTACCGTGTACAGAATACCGTTAAGAGAAATATACTGAAGATTCTTTTAATTTAAGTAGCTATAAAGGATATTTTTAAATTATATTTTCACTTCTTTAAACAAACTCTTAGTTCAACGTTATTGAATTTATCTTTAGTAAATAAAAATGAAAAAATGTGATTGATTCAAAGGTTTGTAAAAAAGTAGAATTTAATCACAATCTTCTTTCTACATGAGGATAGAAAAACTAAAAATGTACTTTTTTATAGTACATAATATTATGAAATCACCAAAAAATTTGTGATACGCTTTTAAAGAAATCTACAAAATTTTGTTTCACAGTATCTGTGATGACCTATTTGTTTCACATCGTAGTTTATAGCATATTATATTCTATTTTTCGAATTCGTCAAAATATAACGAAGTTATTTTTTTTACCAACTAATTTTACATAGAAATCACGAAGATTAATATATTTTTCCTAATAACCTGTTTATACAAGTTCAAGAATATTATAAGTATTGAAGAAATGTCACATTTTTTTCAATAAAGCCGTCTTGAGCAGACTCAATCATAAAATTTTGTTCGAGTCACGCCGTTATTAGACTTTACTTATTAGACAAGCAATTTATTTTAAATTGGGATCTTCAATGGGAGTTTTGATTGGAAAATTATCTTCAGGAAAAATAATTATTCTTGTAACTTATATAAAAAGAAAATTTACACATTTTAAGAGGCTTTTTCCTTAGTTACTCAACAAAAGATAACATTATTATATTTATAGGTATTTTTTATTCGTCATAATTAAAAACTTGGTTATTTACCGACTACGTATTTTTTTTTCAAACACAATATACAAAAAAACTACAAGCTAACCTAAAACTAAAACACGTAAAACCATACGTTATTACTCCTGACAGTCGGATCCTCGTTAATTTTTAGTAATTAATATTCACGAAAAGAATTATTTCTATAATATAATCTATCACTTCTCTATTTACAATTTACATACATTCTAAACATATCTCACTATTTGTACAACGTACCATCGCAATCGTGTATTTAATCAAACGCTTATGCCCAAATGAATCCGAACTAAGCTGAACAAATTGAAATACCACGTGTGTAACTGAAAGAGCTATCATATGAATTTGTCTGTTTGCCTATTTGCTTGTGGTTACTTTGTCAAATGTCAAATGACATTGGCAAAACATGTGCTGAATTGAACAATACAATGATATTGATTGATTAACTAATATTTTGTAGTATGAACTAATGCTGCGTTTCCACCAATGATGTTGGAGGATATGTAGCGAGGTATGTCTTTTTAAAGAACCAATAGTATTGCTTCATTTAGTTCAAAGTTTGATGCATTTAGCGGTTGAAGCGATACTATTATTATTACAAACACATTCCTCGCTGCAAATACTCGCACATTATTGGTGGAAAGTACCCTAATTGTGCTTTGTCAAATGACATTAGAGGATATTTTCAGCGACATACTTGATGCAAACAACACAATGATGTTGATTGCGCAAATGCTAGGTCAGTATTATTTTGTATGCGTATCAGCTGACTTTGCAACCGATTTTGCAATTATTGACCACTATGGTTAACATACTGTATCATATTGGTTGGAACTTTGTGATGAAAATATACATAATATTATGTGTTACATAATGATGGATATTATCAACTTGTTATACATTTGTTTCAATACAGCGTTTCATAATTAAGTCATAACTTTTCGAAATATAAACTCGATACAGAAAACTTTATTCCATCATACATTTACTATAATTTAGAATTCAACACTATCATAAACCGCTTTTTCAAAACACTTCCGCTCACATAATAATTAATGGACAAATATTTACGAGAAGGCAATTTTCTCAGGTGCCTTGCCGTGGCGTGACGACAACCAGTTAAACATTGCTATGCAACAGTAAGGCTTCATAATTTACTTCCTTCACCGAGTTTCAAAACAATGCCTTATATAAATGTAAATTGCTTGAATAATGCATTTATGTAACATTTTTGTAAATATGGGAAATGAAATGTACGAATACAAGGTTAGGAATAAGACAAACAAAAACATTTTCAAAATTCAAATTCAAATCAATTTTGAATTTGAATTTGAATAAGACAAACAACAACATTTTACTGTAATGATATTGAAATACTTTTGTATGTATTGATATAATGCAATATCACTTAGCGAAGTTGTTTAAAAACTTATTTACTGTATCCTATGACTTCTTTCAAGTCGTACTCGAGTATTGCGTGAATGAAACAAATTAAAGCTAGGTAGTTTATATTACTCGAGCTTAATTCTAACTGTTTTAAAAGAAACCACGAGAAGCAACTAAAAATTAATATTTCACATACATACAAACCTAGATTTATAATTTGGATGTAGTATTTTAACATCACCTACGTAATAAATGAAAAACTCACATGTCCAAAAGCACGCTTTTTATCTCATATTAAAATTCATATTACGGAAATATCCATCATACATTTTAAAAAGGCCGCCATTTAAAATATTTTTAAAAGTGACTAAAATTCCGACGAAACTCATCTAAGTTTAACATCGCGTAAAGTATTCAATTAAGGGAAGTGCTTACGAAAGGCACATTTAGGTTAGTCAGGTTTTAGCTTTTAACTTATTTTATTTTATCACTAGCTGCGATCTAAAAGTTTCGCCTGAACTGACATTTCGATAGAGTCTGATATTTTTTGAGGACAAAGAGTGTTGTGGAATTTTTTAATCTGTCTCTACCGAGTCTCTACATAACAGAAAAGTTATGTATGTTAATATTAACAGTGAATAAATTTCCTACTTTCGCCCATGTGAAGGTATCAAAACGGCCAAGCCACATTTTCGACAGAAATGTAGAGTTTGTTAGAGATTGTAGAGTTGTAGAGCTTGGTTCTACACAAGGTCTGAAAACTTTTGGATAGTACAAGTCTTATGTTCCTGTTGTAGCAACATTATACATAAATGTTTTGCTAGGATTATCTTATTCCGGATATCGTTTTCATTTGGAATAGATCAGCTTTTTTAATGTTTGATGTTATTCATTAACATTGAATACACAAAAGGTTGAAATTGATGAAGCCTCATTGATAATATTGTATGCGAACGACTCTCACATCATATGTTACTTCATTTTTAATTGCTTGTCATAATAACTCGTCAAATATCATATATGTACTACATTAAAGTACATCTATAATTCGAACCATACATTCATAGAGTCGAAAATTCTTGAACTCTGCCATTTCTCATTTCAGTTAAGAACAAAATAAATAAATATTACTATCATGTCCAATAAAATTACTTCTTATTTAAAAAGCCAGTAACTTAAACAGATGAAAGGACACTATCACATCTGTCTGCCTTCTTCTAGCTTATAAAACGTAAAAAGCTTATGACAAACAGCTTTGACATAGCGCAGGTTCAGCGAGTGATATGTTGATATAACACAAATTCTTCGGTTACGTGACCCAGCGTAATACAATTATTGTAACGGCACTGTCAGTCAATGTGGAACACGTCACATTATTCTAACTTCACTATAATGTATGTAGTTTATTGAAGTGAAACTTCATTATCGGGGTTGGAAAAAAATATAGTGTAACATTTTTTTCGTTACGCGTGACATTTTTCCGTTACGCGCCATCTTTTTCTTATCCCTACCACGCGTGATTCGACGTATTTCTGTAAAGTTGCATGTAGTAAATTTTTTTTTAAATAAGGTCATAAAGAATTTCACTTCTTACGTGTGTACACGCACACATTTTTTTCTATGATAACACACAAAGAAAAAGGTTAGTTATATTTGAATGTAAAATGTGTACCAAATATCGTCTGATTTGTCAAATGGGTACAAAATCGAAACAACGTATCTTTCTTCTAATCTAAATAATTAATAAGCTATATTCTTAAGATTCTTATGATGAGATTTCTTCAATTTACATTATATTTTAATATTATATGCTTGTGAATTAGATTGTACCTCTTTTAGATCATCTCAATGTTAATACACTGTAAGAAATGACCACTTTTGTAAATTTCAATTCTATTGAGAACGCTCGTTTCACATTTGGGACTATTTTAGATATCAAATTACTGCTAAATGCCAGATTTTCTTTTAAAAGGGTTAAACTCAGCAGTCCTCTCTCCTAAGGGACTTGGTACCAGACTAATACGATTGACCATTTGCAATAATCAACTTTGTTCAAAGTTAAAAGTAAATACTTTCTATAAGACATTGATTTCGAAGGTTTTAATACTTTTGATATTCATATTCATTATTTAAAAATTTAAATACTTATTTTTTACTTTTATCTAGATGTATAAAGTTACATTTTTTGGCTTTGATTTGCACGATGAAACCTAAGTTGTGGTTATAAATATTATAGAATATAGAGAATAATATTATAGAGAAAAAAATCAAAACTTGTTTTCTGTTATGTACTGTATACTACATAGATCTATTAGAGTGTAATCAAGTATGGATTGCTGATGGAATTTCCCAGAACATATTTACTTTACATAGTAGTTATAATAGTAAATAAAGTGATTTTCCTCGAATCATAGTTATATATTGGTTAACATTATCCCTGGCTGTGAGGTTGAATGAGCGATCATAACATTGAATAGCATCGGGTAACCTGACGTGCACTGCATTTTTAGCGGTGAACTAAAAGTGAATTTATTTATTTAATATAAGTATAAAATGTTTATAGATTATGTAAATAAATGAAGATGAAGTTTGAAGTTACCTACTCCTTTCCTTTAATTTAATTTCTCTCCGTACGTCTGGTTGTCTGGAAGAAATCGCTGCATAGCGATAAGACCACCAATTGTTTGAATGTATTCCTAGGTTAAGTTTTATTGTAACTATCAATAGCAATTATAATATAGTTTCGGTTTCTTTTAATAGATAAAGTGATTCAAGAGGAAGCTTTTAGTATATAATTTATTAGGCCCGCTTTGTCTAAAACAAAGCGGGCGAAGCCGCGAGCGGTAAGCTAGTATTAAATATACTGCTCAATATCATCCAAACAAACACGGTATCGTTATTGTTAACAAAATTCAAAAGTGGTCTGTTTGATTTATCGAATTTTTATCAGCCATTGTTAATTCTATGAAGTTAAACTTACCAATTCATTTGAAATCAACTTATCATCTATTAATTATATCGATGAATGTACACAAAATACCTACTTCAAACTACCGAGGGTATTTCTCTTTATACTATGGTATTAGCCAGCGAAATGCCGAGTCATTGTAGCCTATTCAAGCCTTCAAGAGCCCTTTTTTCATTTTAATAACTACGGTTTTTTCACAATATTGGTGTACCTTTATTACTACAATTGAGTATTTGAATAAAGAAAAATTATTGATTTTTTTTATGTATTTTGAAACTTTATTATCAATAATATTGATATTTAATGAAAATAACTTCAAAAATAATTTTTTTCCGTTAATTATAAGCAATTAAAAATTGATGAAATTTAAATTAGAATCACGTGACTACAAACGCGCCATGACTGGTCACTATAGTTGTGACGTCATAATGTTATAGCTATTAAGTACATAGCGTTTACGACTATTACACGTGACTAGACAATAATATCGAAAATTTATTGCTAAGATGCGATTTGTTTGTTGGTTCCGAATTAGTTAGTTAGTTACGAAAATAATATTCTTGATGTTGATATATTTATGATCACCGATTTTTGTCAGGAGTTGCCTTTGTAGTATTCGTACAAAATGGTACAAAACGATAACTTTTGAGGTTCGCCATTTTTAATATAAATTTAAATAATATAATTAACAATTAATATAATTAATATGTAATTTAATAATGACAACAAAATTAAATAGATCAAAACACTGTATTTATTATTAACACGCTTTTATTAGCTTCACCTGTATGTTTGTATATAACCGACTCCTTTCGAAGTTTCGACCCGATTTTGACCCACAAATTTTGAACACTTATCAAGATCCGATGACAATACAATAATATCATAAATTTTATCCTTTTATACTGATAAGGATCGCCAGGATCAGCTTAAAACCATGGCTTAAAACATATGTTTGTAAGTAACCAATTCTCCTTTCGATTAGATTTAGACCCACTATAAACCGACGGATTTAATTTAAATTTTGTATACTTATAAAAACCCGGTAACAATACAATAATTTCATTCATTTATCTTATTATCCTGTTTAGTTTTTCAAAATATATTTATTTTTCTATCAACTGCAATGAGTGAAAACTAACATTATGACGTCACACGCGCTCGGGTGACGCTTCGCGAGTTGTCGGCGTGTCTTCGGTACTGGATTCAAAGACTCATTTTTATTTTGAAATAACTTTTGAATTATTGCAAAAAAAATAAAAATAAAAACAGTTTTGTTATAAAACTAATATATAATCTTTCCATTTATCACAAAAAAAATTTTCATTCAAATACTCAATTACAGAAAGCATTTTATAATTATTAAATTTAGGAAAAAACTAGCGGTCCGCCCCGGCTTCGCCCGTGGTACATATGAAAAATAGATGTTGGCCGATTCTCAGACTTACCCGATATGCACAGAAAATTTCATGAGAATCGGTCCACCCGTTTTGGAGGAGTATGCAGACTAACATTGTGACACGAGAATTTTTATATAAGATTTATTTATTTATATTATACGAATTATGAATAAATTATAGAGATTAATGTGATCAGAGATATGTGCAATACCGAATACGATAAATTATAATTTAGCGCTCATTTTAGTAGTGCATTTAAATTTGTATAATATGTTCTGTAATCAATACTTTTAGTAAGTATTAATTCATGTCCAATATTCACATTTTTTGTTTACAATATTGAAGTATATTTTTCAATAACAGTTATTTATAACAATATATATATGTAATAAAGGTGTATTAAAATTTTAATTAAATTAATCGTATCGTGCCGTCTTTACATGTGCTTAGATTCAGCTTTACATTGAAGCTTTGGTTTTGATTCCCGTGGAAACAAATAAAACACTGTGAATAAATGTTTACTATTTTTCTGTGTGCAGTATGCGAGATCGCTATCTTCATATCCAGAAATATGAAAACAAGTGAAATACATTCAGTATAATATTTATTTTGTAGTAGATATTGTATATTACAATAATGTTTATTTATTAGTTATATATAAGCATATATAAAGTTGATAAAAATACATTCAAATAAGATTAAATAAAATGTCTGTACCAAGCTTTTTCAATTTTTTTTTTCTTAACTTAAAAGTCATTGCCAATAAATAATTTGTAAAAACACATACAGTTTAGTTTAAATTTTCTCGTTTCATACATCATTTGTGTAATTGAAACACTTAAACAGGTTTTGCTAACGCTAAAGCCAGTAAAAGTACTTCAAACCGACTTTATTACTGTCTGAATAAACAATATTGAGCCATAACTTGAGTTAATTAAAACGAAGCGTAATGTCTCTAATAAAAATCGATTGCAAAATACTTCAGCTATAAGCAAATAACAGCCAATTTGGAAATACTTTCTTAAAACATCAAAACATCTTTACTTCATTTATAATATTAGAAAGCTGAAGAGTTTGTTCGTTTGTTTGAACATGCTTATCTCAGGAACTACTAGTCCGATTTGAAAAATTATTTCGGTGTTAGATAGCTCATTTATCGAGGAAGGCTATAGACTATAATATATGTATCTTCACGCTAAGACCAACCGAGGGGCGCAGCTAGTTATTATTATAAGTTTATAAAAATATTACATCAAACATTACTATTATGTTTTTCTTAATATACATTAACATACTCAAGTGAATGATACATTTCTTCATAAATAAAAAACCTAATTAAAATTACTCATGATTATTAATACCTAATTTAATATTACCACTTGATGTACCTTGTACTGTATACATAATACATACACATTACTTCGACCACAACATAACAATATTAACCTGCATAATACATTTCATTCATAACAAATCAGCATCTCAATCTAGCCAAGTGCCATCAACTGCAATCACTCAAAGCGTCCACAACTGATTGGTGTCACGGTGCCAATCCTTCATGTGTTAAAGAGAGATTGACTTTAGTAATGGATTCTGTGCAGTGCTGAAAGGACAAAGACTGGAAGTACTTTAAGTTTATAACACCTTTTAACTAGCACCTTTTAACTACATGACTGACCGGTTGGCTTGGTTGGTAGTGACCCTGCCTTCCAAGCCACAGGTCACGTGTTCGATTCCCACCCGGGGCAAATATTTGTGTGATGAACATAGATGTTTGCTCTGTGTCTGGGTGTTGATTATCTATATAAGTATTTATTTAAAATTATATATGTATGTTTATCAGCCATCTGGTTACCATAACACAAGCGAATGCTTAGCATTGGATCAGTTCGTGCCATGTGTGAAAATTGTCCTGTCCTGAAATATTTAAATAATGTATTTGGCTAAACTAACAGTTTATTCATATTTATTTAGAAACCTTGTTGACAATTTTGTTACGCACATCTATTTAAATATAAACATTGCATTTATACATACTTACTTCTCTGTTATCTCATTTAATATACTCTTAATATTTTTTTATTCTTTTGGCTGGTTATATTTTAATCCTAATTACGTATATCAAGACAAATAATTGTTTAATTTTAACATCAATTACGTACAATTTGATTAGCTCATAAAAGATGAATGATTAAAAGAATAGACATTTGTACAACACCATTGTCTACTACTTTATTCAAGGACGGTTTTCAACAATACATCCACGCATGACTGATATTGTTTAACACTGTTCAAATACAACTATACAAGCGTAGTCCTTTAGCTAAAGTTTCTAGCTACAAGCTTATGTATACCAAAGCGTGGCTTAACAATCTAGTTTTAGTAAGTTAAACTGCACAACAGTTTGCTAGTATATTCGGAATTTCTTTAATAAGAACTTTCTTAAGTATTTCCAATGTTTAATCTGCTTTTAAGCAAATTTACTGGAAAGCTTCCTAATTAGTGGACAGAGAAATGCTATTAAAAAGAAAATAAGGGCTACTTCTATTTCCACATTGGCTGAAATTTACTTTTAAAGTTGAATTTAAATAAAATGTGCTTTTAAACTTCATTTATCCAGTAAAAGAATTTGTTTTAAATTACTTTTTGATTAATAAATCTTCAACATTTGGATTATTCAAACACAAATCAAGAAATCTTAAAACATTGTGTAAATTAAAACGCCATTTATCCAATTAGAATCTGTTTTATATAACTTTTTGATTACTTTATTTAAATTTTTTATTTTCAGCGGCAAGCCATACATAAAAAACAATATAACTTCAATCAATAAACATAGTGGCCCAAATCATCTTTGCCTAGTATACATTCAAACGTCGTACAGAATAATATATACTAGTATTGTAGGATGTAAACAGACACTAATAAATAAAATAAAAAATTAAAATAAAGAAGCCTTTTATTTCCACACAACCTTAGACAATTTTACAATTTGTGTTAGTAAGATTTATCTGAAACGTGAAATTTTACAACCATTTACAATTTTACACCTATATAATAGATCGTAATACATAGTAAACAGACAATAGACTGGACAAAATAAAAGGCACCAGCTATTAAAGCCACATGCCACCTTGCATACACGTAATTAAGCCGGTCCCTTATTTAACCGGCTTAATAAACCGGTAGTCTTTTCTACCGATATAGAGGTAATGAAACTACTACGTTATTTGCTGTAAAACTATACGACCAATTCGCGAATAAAGGTATAAAGACAGGGGGGATTGTGTTTTATAGAAACATCTTTTTTCAATATGGTTCAAACAGTATTGTTTGATATTCAAGAAGAATTTTTGCTGTTATAAACCTTTGAATTGCTAAACTTATGAGATTTTTAACAAAAAATTTACGTTACAGATACCTGTACTAGAGGTTGATTGTACAAATTTTGTACATGGCTATCTCTATTAAGTCTACCAAAAAATCTTTACAAATTTTGATAACTTTGGACATGGCTATCCATTAAGACTAGCAAAAGTACATACATAATACACGTAAAACATAATTAATATTTCTCCATAAAGTATAGTTGATTATATTCAAAAGAAGTGACATACGTTAGTCTATATCCAACTTAATTTGTAAATGAAACCTTAACACAATACAAATAATAACGATATTCAAATAGCGATGCTAGAAACAACTAGTTCGTAATAATTCCTCGACCACACGTTATTATAATGAACCACAGTCCACTTCTGCTCATTTGTATCATTATTTATAGATATGATCTCACAACTATCGTACTACAGTGTTATTGGAAAAAAACCTCTTGAAATGATAGAAAAATATTGTTTATTGTGGCTCGTAAATAAAAATAACACGAGCACGGATTGTTAAACAAACTTAAATTTCAATAAATTGTACAATTGATAATCATGTGATCATATTATTCTTTAATTGAATTCTCTTTTATTTTATGTTTGCTGGAGATCGCAATTGTAATCTACTGTTTTTTTTTTAGGTATAGACAAGAAAATGTAGATAGAACTACCGTAACATATTTTTTGTTGCTAAATATAGTAGTTGACTGCTGATTTTGTCTAATAAAAGACTGTTTGTAGAGTAATATCTAATAAGCAATATACTACGTGTGTTTGTATCACTACATAGTATAAAACAAAGTCGCTATCTCTGTCCCTATGTCCCTATGTATGCTTAAATCTTTAAAACTACGCAACGGATTTTGATACGGTTTTTTTTAATAGATAGAGTGATTCAAGAGGAAGGTTTTAGCATATAATTTATTATGTTTTAGACAAAGCGGGCGAAGCCGCGGGCGGAAAGCTAGTTTCTCAATATAAATCTGTTTAATTTAAGCAACACACAAGTAATACGTATATTCCGTTTAATTTCGGTAAACCACTCGCATCGAATCTCTACGCTTCAACCTCTACGGTGCTACGACGTAGCACGTAGTGAATATTTAACACGTAGCATTTGCTATCAAATAGCAGTCGTATTGGAAATAAAAAGCTTTTGAAGTATGATGTATTTATGCCATTTCGCTGCAGTTACATGTTCAAAAGTATGTTTCAGTATGTTTTTAAATTGTAGCGTTTAATATAAAGGTTTGCCTCTTATTATTGACTGACCCGTTGGTTTTGTTGGTAGTGACTCTGCCTTCCAAGCCAGAAGGGTTCGATTCCCACCCAGGGCAAATATTTGTGTGATGTACATGTTTGTTTCCTCTGTGTCTGGGTGTTAACTATCTATAAATAGTATTAATTTAAAATTATATATAATGAGTATGTTTATCAGCCATTTGGTTTCCATGATCTTAGTGTGTGAAAAATGTCCTGAAATATATATTTTTTAATTATAGAAGTGTGTGTAATATATAGTAGTAGTCATACACAGAAAATTCAAGACTAGTCACTTGACTAAAATAAACCAAAGGGGCTGTAATTAACCCCATACGTGTATTTGTATTAATCTGGCTCAACAAAACTTTTCAACTACATGTTATAATTTGACAAATGGAGTATTGTTAGAAGCGTCTTTATTATAGGCTGTCGACGTTATACTTAATTCAATAGGACATCGTCTGGAGGGCATCTGTTCTTTTAAGACCGCGAATTTTCTACATTCATTTTTGGTGATATCTATAAGTATACTCATAATATTAAGCTGAAAAGCTCATCTGATTGTACGTCTAAGAAATCAATGGTTTGAATAGAAAACATATTTTGACGGATGCCTGGAAGAAATGGCTTAGAGCCATAAGGCCGCCCATTGTATATCTTTTATTTTGTTTCGTTTTTATTTTTGTATTTCCTTAGTGTGTATAATCAATGAAGGATAAATAAATAAATATTTTTTCGGATAGCCTATGTATCGAAAAAGACTAAGTTACATATTATCATATACTTACCTCAAATTTAAGCGAGTGAAACCACGTGGCACAGTTTACTTACATAAAACCTCCGTCATACTACCTTGTCAATAGTCTATTACTACCTCCATAGCAATTGAGAAAATAATAAAAGGCAATCTCGCTGATACAACTCATCCATTTCTGTTTACACTGAGCCGACTACCGTGAAATTGACATCTTGGAGGTTATTTTAGATGTTGAAGCAGTGTTGGTGTTTAACCTTCTCTTATACGTGTACGTATTACATAGATACTAGCTTTCCGCACGTGGCTTCGCCCGCATTGTAAAAGAATCGTATCATCATTGTCAGGTATAGTTATGTTTAAATTGATTAAAAAATAAATAAAAGCGGAACTAGTGAATTGTGTCCTTTATTTGAAAATCTAAACTGTGACTAATCTGAACAGTATTATACTCCAATAAAGTATCGCTGTACTCTACAATGGGTATTTATGACTCAATAATTCCCGGCCCTTACAATCAAAAGCGACGTCAACAAATGAAAAATCCATAAACCTTTTCAATAAAAGCTGAAAAACCAACTCAAACAAAACACCCTGTATTCGGTAGGTTAAATAAATAAAGATGTTAATCTTTGTTTATTGACAACAGACTTTGTTATAGGAAACATTTATCGGCCATGAAATTGGACCCAGACTTATACACAGTCGCGATAAAGTGAATATTGCTGGCATAAATTCGTTGCTATTTGCGAAGGTGACCCTATTTGATTGGGAGTTTTAATAAAGCTATACAGGGTGTTCATTTATTAACCTAGCTTTCCGCCCGCGGCTTCGCCAGCTTTGTCTAAAACCTAATAAATTACATACTAAAACCTTCGTCGAGAATCACTCTAT
>CAJQZN010038101.1:0-49853 GCA_907164685.1 Colias eurytheme | reverse complement strand
AAAAAAATAACAATGAGAACTTTGTATTTTTTTTCTATCGAGAAAATATCATGGAATCATGTTTCTAAAACGGTAGACGTATTGTATTACTATTGAACTTTCTTGTCAAGAATTTTCATCACGACAACTTTAATAATATAAAAATTACGAAGGTTTGAAAAGGGCCGCAAATGTTAGAAAAATTAATTCATCACCTTAAACTGTAGTCATAACCCACACAAGAACCTTCCTGGAACGTCATGAAAATATTTATCACAGACCGCAAATAAATGTTATCAAACGACTCCAAAATTTCCCATCAAAATCAACACTGAAAAGCATTTAAACATAAAGAACAAGATAAATATGATGTTTATGAACGGATATCTATCACGCATGATTCTCACACAAATTTAGATTTAAAAAAAACAACGTGGACAGTGACAGATTCAGCTTTTACCGTCGACATGGCTACACCTGTCGCGCGGTGTGACTGGACACACATACATCACGGCTTTTTAGTTGTATTGCAGTATTTATAATGCTTGATATGTGGAGTAAGCTCTTGTGATGATCGAAAAATGATGGGTTAATGCAAAATTGAGCTTATGAATGACATGAAAGTAATTGATCTTGGTTGTCTGGGTCGTAGTTGTAATATGAAATCTGTTATCTAGAGAAACGAAAATGGTATTTAGAGTTACATATCTTTTCCTGGGAAATGTGAACAATTAGATAAATAATAGTTATAAAAAATTTTTTTGGTTGTTATAACGACGAAGTTAGCATATTTTTATGTTATTTTTAAACAATATTTAGGTAAGTAATTCATGTCTTTTTGCCGACACACTTGTTCGTCGTCTTTTTCAACTTTCACTCTCTTTTTCCTTTTATTTCAAATTCTACAAAATCTAGATATCAAACCGAGGTTCAATTTCAAGCAGGATAAAAGCGTTGTTAGCTCATTTTTCTATGGCCATAAAATGTTTTTGACCATTAAAATTCCAGGTACGTCAGCATGTCGGCAACACATGGTCCGTCTGCGAATCAAATAACAACGTTTAGTTTTTGGAATCAGAGGTGAATGTGCTTGGGTAAAAAATATGGTCTTGTTAAATTGGTACTTATAGTGTTTGTAATAATTGTTTGTTTTTTGAGTTCCTTTTTGAAAATTGCCAAGGATATAGATGCGTTAAAATTCTTCAAATTTCATTAATAAGAGGTAAAGTAAAGCATAATTGCACCCTGCTACTTCTAAGTTTTTCAAATGTTGAGTTATGATTTATAAATAAATTCACATTCGTTATAAATAAGTTCATGCGTTTATGCGCTAGGAGGAAATACACGAACACAGATAAAAACATAGAAAATTGCTTAAGATGGTCATTTTTCTTTAGAAGTATAAACTTTCATAATGAAAACTATCAAGAAAAAAGAATAAGAAAATATACAGACTACTTACCAGCATATTTTAACCACTTCAGGCAGAAATAGAGGAATGATAGAATGTCCCTTTTTCTTCCTTAATTATCATGATAACATATATAAATATGCTACCACTCTGTATAACCCCTGTAATTAAGATTACAATTAAAATACAATAAAAACATCCTACCGTGGGAATCACTGAAGAAACTTGACGTCTTTATTACAAAGGGATAGAGTTCAAATTAGAAGATAACTCAATTAAAGGTATGATTACAGTGACAGACGTGTGAACGACTTCTGAAATCTTGTAATATGGGTTGTCACTTAGGTACTAGAAATATTAGTGCAAGAAAATAAAATATGTAAAGATGGTTCGTTCGTTAGTTCAAAATAATTAATGTAAATGAAGTTTATTGAATTTGTTTAATTATCTTACCAACTGCATTATTATCTGTTAATTTATTAATTTAAATATTTAATGAAATAAATATACAGGCTACTAAAAGGACAGATTATTTAATAGAACCATTATGGGATAGTGAAAACTTTTTTGCATGTAAAAAAAAAAATACTTTTATTTACAATACCTGTGTCCTGTAATCATCACAAAACAGTTTTCTTAGTAGTTACGATCCCATTTTAAAATCCAGGGAAGAAAATAAAATAAGTAATGAGTGACAACCCTAGTTATGATCAAAGCCAAGGGGAGACGCCGTAATGGTTTCTCACGTCTTGAAACTATTGATGTTTTAATGGAGAGCGATTTGACACATGATACTGTACTTACGTGTGAAAAAATTACACTTTTGAGTACCTACCTACATACTTATCTTTCATATGAAACAGATTTATTATTTGATACACTAACTTTCATCACAATGTTTTTGGAATGTTTTTGATGATGAATATTCTGTTATTCAGGGGAAAATCTTTTAATGGCAGATAGTATGGTACCTACAGATTACTATTTCTATTATGCGTACCTAATAAAAACAATTGAAAAATGTCGAACCTCAGCAAACATTTACAGTAATCAAACCCCTTGAAAGAACTTATTTCCCATTATATCGGCCATAAAAACAAAACATTTTACAAAATTAAAAACCCAATTGTCATTCAAATCTAAAACATTCAAATTCAAATAAAAATCCATTGCTTAAACATCTTATTAAAGTTCATAGTCCATTCGCGTAACAGTAAACTTTTATATCGCAGACGATTTCATTAAAAAAATCGGTCAAGTACGAGTTGGGTTCGCGACACTAAGGGTTCCGTACAAATAAGCTAAAAAGCAACTCCAAAACAACTCAATACATTCAATTTATGACCGTACCAAGTACCAACTCAATCTCAATTTTTTATATTTTGTTACATATAGTGACTTCAGAAATACATCTTCTCTGAAAATGTCAACTGTCTTTCTATCAAGGTTTAAGGGATACAGTCTGGTGACAGACGGACAGACAGACAGCGAAGTCTTATTATTATAGACTCGTTTTACCCTATCCGTACGGAACTCTGAACCGTAGCCCGTGAACGCCCCTACCTAACATCTTAGTTTCGTAAATATATGCAAATTTTATTTTAAAAAAATACAAGTGCTCGACCACATGTCGCCGGACCGGGCATGAGGTCTTTTTATTATGTCCTTTTGGTCTCCCCATACAAGGTCCACCTTTGCTAAATGTATCTCATTTAGCCCTTATGGTAGATATTGTGTTTTGAATTGTTGTTGATATTTTTTGATATGATATACAGAGATTTTGATGCTATTTTATTAAATTGACGAGATTAGTTTGACACTGGATAAAAATATAAAAGGCTATAGTAACGAATAAATATTATTTTAGCAGCTTTTACAAATGCTTTAGAAAAAACATTAAATAACGCTTCTATTGTCCTATTCCATACCCATAATGTAAATAATTGTAATTTTATCCCAAAAAATTACTGAACCAGATTTAAAAGTGATTCATTATAATTTTATTACAAGACAACAATTAATAAATTTTTAATGCGCAATTTTCATATTTAATTCGCCATAAATTTGAACGGAAGATTTTTTATGCATGTATTATGGTTTTTCATCTTTCTTCTATCTTGTCTGATATTATTCGGTATTTAATAACACATGTGTACAGGTAATCCTTTATAAAAATATCCAGTACGTAATACAAAAGCTTAATAAAAGCAGGGACATTTAGTGCAGCGGGTGTCCGGTTTACGAGGAGAGCCATAACAGTATCTATTCACCTGGCTTTGTCCATATTGGAGATATAAAGACAATGTTTAGTTCCTATAGATACTGTATACGTTATAGATCGAATCGATGAGATATTTTATGAAAAAAGCTACGTTTTCCGTGGTGGGAATATATGAAGGACTGATGATTACATATTTTTTGTGGGTAGTTGGTGTTTTGGTAATATAGCTTTGGTAAATACTAGTGTAATTTTTATATCAGATAACAGTCACAGTTTTGATAAATCAGTCTAGCCATTCACTTCGGTTTGGTTAATGTATCTTTTTTTGAAATAAATTCCTTAAAAATTATATAAAAAAAATGTTTTTCATATCGCACACATAATATTTGCTCACCCTTATGAAGGATCCATGTAAATTTACAGTTTTATTTTAAAGGTTAAACCTTTCTTCGTATAAAAATAATAAATGCGGAGGGGCGGGCTCGGTGTGGCGAAACATAAATATATAAGTTTGACCGCGAGGACGATACTCTACCTCGGTTAGAGTCGGCTTACATGGCCCTTTCGAAGTAGTTTATAAGGGCCAAAGGTTTAATGTGGAAAATTTTCTAAGTAAATAAGTACCTATGGCGTGTGTGGAACTGGTATTTGTACAAAGAAGCTTTTGAAGGGCATTTAAGCACGAATTTTTGTCTTTACCTTTGCTAAATAAAATTCAGCTCAACTTTATAGAATGAATAAAAATTTTATTATAACCCCAATAAGAATTGTGCATTATCTATACATATAATAAAATCGTAGGAAAGTCAAAACTGTACATTGAATATTTTTTTAAAAGAATACATAATCCATGATCTATAATCGATATAGAAGCCAAAAATATAGTTTTTAGAATTTTTGTCTGTTTGTCTGTTTGTCTGTTTGTCTGTATGTTTGACCGAGCTAATCTCGAAAAGTACTGCATAGATTTACTTCAAATTTTGCATGAATATTCCTAAGAGGTCGGGTGAGGATAGTTTAAACATATTATCATGATATCACCTTCGGGGGAGGAGCTGTGAGCCTTTATTTTTCTTACATATTCCGTGTACTACAACAGCGTACAATCTAAAGACTCATGTTTAAATGTTGGTTTCGAGTAAGCCACGCTATTATCTAGCTTTACAAAATAAAAACTATGTCATTTACGTAATTTGGGCAGAGAAACAGTTTAATGAATTTAGTAGTATAAAGACAAATCTGAAACAGCGCCATCTATGAGATTTCGTAAAAATCAAATCAATTTACATGTTAACACTACTGACAATACTGTTGAAAATTAATTAATAATTTAAATATAATCATGTTATTTATTTAACTCTTTAACCCATATCTTCCCTTCCCTATAAGGTGCGCTTATATTTCGTGTGAATATACTACATTTTTAAAAGTGAGGGTAGATGTTTATTATTTTAAGTCAAACTAGACACCATTACAATCTCAGAGCAATATTACAATTAATCTTATATTGATTGTGTTCATTAGTTACATTTTTAAAATCTTCGTGTTTTATAAATTTATAAAGAATAGAAAAAATTCGATCACGAGGCGGGACTCGAACCCACATAATTTCGTGATCGAATGTTTCTATTCTTTATAAATTTATTATTTATAAATTTATATTTATAAAGCATTTGAATATCATAAAACCAGAAATATCAAATTCAATCTTTGTGTTTTGTGAATTTTCACCATGCGTTCCCACAAAAGGTAAGTTGTTACTTTTATAGGTATTTATTATTTATAATGATAGCAATTCATGTTTTTTAAAGTGAAACTTTTATTACATCGTCTCAAACTTTTTGGTCTGTGTAGCGCATGTCGCGTGACGGTCGAACCGTACGATAATTATCGTACAAATACGATAATTTTGTGCCTAAGTTTCACTTTTACCGTGGTTTCATAAAACCACACAACATTTTTATTGGTTTTATAAAGGTTTTATATTACACTTTTAGAATGAAATAATAAAATGATGAATTCTTTTTTACTTTTACAAGATTTTGAGGTGCGTTGGGAACAGTAGTTTGTTGATAAAATTTTATTTGTAAGTAGCTTTTTTTATAGATTCACAGTTAACTTTTGATTTTTTATTTACAGATTCAATGCTCATAAAATTATATCGCCTTTGGAAGACGATTTCTGCTGACAATTTTACAACACCACTTGAAAATTGATGATTTGATGATGAAGATAGTGGCAGCGAGGATTAAGTGGAAATTAGTAATCATCCGCTTCGTCAATTTTTGACTGAAGTTAATGTCCAACGTATGGTTCAATCATTGGAAGTATCTCGGGTAATTTTGGAGGATATTTTTCAGGAAGGAGAGAAGGGGCAGCCAACCACATATCAAAGTACTACGTTTTAGTACCGAAAAAAATGTTATTGCCAAATGAAACATAAATTTTGCACTCACAACTGTACAAGTTATGATTTTTATTCTGACTTTGCTGTTATCTGATTATAATATTTATCGTTATGGCTATCGACCGTACTGGGATGAGAGTACATGATATACTCATCATCCAGGATTGCATAGAGCATTTTCACACTGAAAAAGATGTTTTCTTTAAATCGTAGTTGCTTCATTTATTTATTTTTAATCATTTTACATAATATGTTTTATATTTGCCCATTTTCATTATATTTTATAAATAAAATAGAACCAACATAACTTTGTTGTGTATCATTTCTCTATTTTAATAACCCGTAGGCATATTTTCCAAGCGCCCCATTTAAGGTGCGGTCCTGAAATTTTAATGTATACTTTTGCCTAATATAAGCTCAAGCTCATTTTTAGATGAAAATAACAAAGAGAACTTATTTATTAAAATTTAGTAGATAAAAGAAATTATGTTACGATTTTATAAGAAAACACATTATATTTATTAGGCGGCGGTGATTTTCCAGGCAAAAGATATTCATCAGCTCAATAAAATTGAATAGTTTGTTTTTAGTTATTCTTTAAATTCACAGATTGTAATGAGCATTTCCGCATGCAAGTTGTATCGTAGTTTAGATATATCATAGTTTTGACACATTAAAGTTCCAACAAAACCCTCAAATTTTTGAGCAGAGTTGAGCAAGATAATTTAAAAAATGTGCTGTGTTAAGTATTATAGAAAAGGTTAGTTCGTTGATAATTATTATTTCTTCATCATTTACATGTTGTTAAATGTTAGTAAAAATAAACTTTGACTGTTAATACTTTTGTTCAGTATTTACCTGTATGATTATTGCTTGGTAATTAATATGTATATTTTCATGTCGTATAGCTAATTATAAACATAAGTGTGATGTGAAACTAGCTGGATTTATTTTTACACACTCACAGCCATATATTTTATATTAAAATAGTGTTAATAGTGTAAATCATAATATTTTTTCACAATTAAAAATATTTCCTTTTTTCTGATGGTATTGGCATCGAATTCAACCGTGCTGTCGTTTCGTTCACAAAAAGTGAAGTTATGAGGACCGAATATGTAGCCGCCTCAACTTACGGAAACGAGAGTAACCTGCGTTGTCTGTTAGTTATTGTATAGTCGAATTTAACGTTACATGGAAATTGGAATCTAAATATATTATGTATACTTATATTAAATCTGTACATGAAATATATTTCCTAAATAACTATCACGGGGTGATTAGGGATCGACACTGATGCCAACGAAGCAAACAGTAAAATTTTTGTCCGTCTGTCTGTCCGTATAACCGTTATAGAAACAAAAACTACTCGACGGATTTAAACGAAACTTGGTACAATTATTTTACATATTCCTGAGCAGAGCAGTAAAAGTAGAGTTAAAGCTACACAGAAATCATATTGTATGAAAGAAATGTTCTCCTTATTATATAAAAAATATCTCCCGACATCATAAATGTATATCTTTTATGGTTGACTCACAATAACACGTGTAACTTCCGATAGCTTAGGAGTTCGAAGCTTTCTGATTAAATTTGTCTATAACACTCTCAGTCCGTTTCAACTCAATTTTTATTTTCATGCATCAGTGCCACCTAAAAAATCTTTATCTCGAAAATCGAGCAAAGCTAAGAAAATGAGAAATAAGAGTTCTCAAGAATCGTTAGAGGTAAGAGGCTTACTATAGGCCGAAAACAACATGTGTTATGCCGAGAACCTGAAACCGCTTCACAACGAGAATTGCGGCTCACAGCTGACCGCGAACGGCATGTACTATCCCGTGAGAACGAAACCTTCACTGAGAGGGTATAATGTCTCACAGCTGATCACGGCCGTCATATTTTATCTCGAGAATCTGAAACTTTTACTCAATATGAAGACCGTTTGACAAATGATAGGGTGCACCATAATATTATTCGATCTCTTGAAGATGAACATGAGCATAAGCAATGACTAGAGTAAGGACGCGAATATTACAATTAATTGATACAAAAACGATTAATAAGTTTGTTTAATGAAAGATTACGAATTGAAACTATTCGGTCTCTGGAAACGGACGAATAGCAAGAGGCCCCTCTTACTGCAGACAGATTTCGACATAGTCTTAATGACTTAGATTAGAGGTAAACATAGAAGATCAATCTACGAATTCGGTGGTGGGGTCCGACAAATATAAAATTGGGTTTGCTTATAACCTCACAATTGATTACAGATCATCTTCTGTATAGGCGATATTAACGTAGTATGTTATTTTTGTAATGCTTTAAAGTGGAGTAAGGACAATTTTAGAACATGTTTCATCAGGTTAATTCGTATGTATGCAGTTTTAAATCGACATTAGAAGCTTTTCCTCAAGATGGTGAATGGTGATATTGATATAAAATTGTTATAAATGCCGATAGACGGACGTCTATCGGCACTCAGGAACTTCCTGGGCGTGTTATAACGCCCAGGCCACAGTATTACAATTTTTTCTACAGCAGGGCGACGAATGTATTTTCGCATAGCAACGGAGGGGAACTCGCGGGGGGTCAAGTGACGCGGGCCCCGTACCATTAACATGCTTAGTTTGTGGTACCGAGCGCGAAAGAAAGTCATCGTGTTTTTGTTTTGTTACTATGTAAACTAACGTAATTTAATACTTAGGTACAATATATTCTATAACGGTGCGCTCAAACTGTTAATCTACATTTAATTTAGATTATTATTTGAAATACTAAGTAATGTAGAATTTTAATCACATTCACTCATGTTTTCCTCAGATTTTCGATTTCCTCCGATTTTAAGATTTTCTTATCAGTGTTCAATTTTAATTTAGTTAAATTTTATAAGAGACAATTAAGAACATGCAAAAATAAAGTGTCACGTATTTTTTTAAACGACGAATGACGAAAAACGACGTAATCGCGGACGAAGTCGCGGGCAACAGCTAGTTATTCATATTTTTGTTTCTGATTTTGCGTAAATATTGTGTAACATGTAGTTGTAGTATAGTAGTATTCAGTAGTAGATTTTATAGTGAATCAAATATTGTTTTAATAATAGCGCCATGTAACCCCAGCAGTACTTCAGCAATATTGTATCAAGTCGAAGTGTCCACGTACAGACGTGTTTGTATGAAAAATATTCCAATAACCGCCCCCACGCGGGGGTAAGGTACCAAGATGGCCACGGGTTAGCCACTTTGCAAATTGTGTACTGGATTGGCTACCTATTGATGGCTTCTGATATGATAAACAAATGTCTTTGTTTTTGTGTGAAAAAAAAAGTTTTGTTGTATTGATTGCTTCTTATGACACCATACGTACGTATTATCTACGTCTTCGATATGATTTGTATTTTTTGCTTTCTTTTAAATTTAGATAAGTGTATAGGTCATCTGTTTAACTCAATTTATCTTTAGTAATTACAGATTGTATATCAAATAATTCCTGACAATTCACAAATGAAAAGACACTTAGGTTAATAATAATGAATCTTGTCCGTTTATATATAGCTATATTTTAATGGTGAAGAAATTATTCTCAAATTCAGTTCAGTACCTAGTTCATTATATCAATAAAAAAAATTCAGCTCTACACTATCAATGCTCTTCATTTTGACAATTTTGAAGATAACGAGAAAACCAGCTAAGAACCAAAAATATCGCTCAAAGGAATAAACAAGCTAATCCAGGATAAAAGTCTATCGCAGGATCTGACCGTGACCGGATATTAACACGAGCGCCCCCAGCGTCACTTCCGGTCACCTCACTATTATCATATTTCAGATGATATCTCAGTGGATGCTGTTTTGTCCTGGCAGTGAGGGATTGAACTATATAGTATAGTGAAGTAAATCTAGGGAAAATGCATACTAAGTTAGGTAGAGATAGCAGGTTGAGCTTACTATTTTAGTCTAAGGACGCTGACTTCGTTCCACTGCACGTTTTGGTAGGTAAGATTTATATCTTACATACTTATGTACATGTAAGATAATATTTGCATTATAATAAACATCGATAGGTACCATATAATTATTATGCATCATCAGAACACAGGCGGAGGAAACAATATTAAATGCTTATGAGACGCTGACCAATTATGTAGTCGATTTTTCGTATTCTGACTGTACTAATGGACTAGATTCATAATTTAGTAATTAGATATTCCAAGTAATGTTGTTAAAAAGTGATAAGTCATATCGGAACAATTGAGTCAATTTTATAAATTAAGAATGCAGTAAAATAAATCGAGAGGCATCATGAAATTCGTTACTTAAATATAAGGTATGTCAAGAAATGCATTCATACGTGTTGTCTAAATTGATAGACGCATACAGTAATTACTGAATATTATTTACAGTTCACAATTTCATTCTATTTCATACCTTATTACTGCATATTAAAGTCTTATTTAGTTCAGATGCAAGTGCATGTACGTTACGCTATAACTTGCTAGAGTAATTTGAACTATAAAGTTGGGTGTTAAGGTATATTTTTGGTTGAAGATACAAATGGTTAGATCCTTTTGGATGCGTTTATCAATTGTGCGGATGGCAACCGGACACTGAAATGAAAGCGACAATAAAAGGTAGACCGTTGATTGGTACAATCGCGTGGATAATGAAATTTGTTGATTTTTTCTAAAATGTATTAGTTTTTATTGTGTAAGTATTTCACTGCAGATATAACAAATATTTTTTTCCATAATACCAATTTTTTCCAGTTTTGGCATAATAGATACATAATATAAGCGGCACCTATGTAGCGTCCATGCTGCATGCATGTACAATAAACTCTATTAGGCACCTTTATAAAGGTAAGAGGGCTAATTGGTGTGAAAAAAAAAGTTTCACACCAATTTGCTAATGTTTAGAAATTAATTTCTAACACCTCTACATTAAACTTTAGTTTATGTTTGTTTGCGTTTCAAATACTCGTTACTTGTCAGGTAAATACATCACACAAATGTCCACCTAATCATTCTTAAAATTCCAAGCAAACTGATGATAATAACACATAATAATAAAGAAAGTAAAAGTCAAAATTGCATATCCGATAGTATAGTCAAAGCAGTCTGTGAGGTAAATTTATCTTTAGCGGGTCAGATAAATAGAGCAGACGAAAATGCTCCTAATCAATCTCAAAATTGCAACCAAACTGATGATTGTACATAAGTAAATAAAGGTCATAATTGCATATCCGATTATATAAAGTTCAAGGCAGTCTGTGAGGTAAATGTACCTTTATTGGACAATTGACGGCATCCGCTGCGACCGTTGAACCGACGATAGAGGTGTGTTATCATAATGCTATTTATGTTTTATATAAATCATTTTTATGTATAATATTATCATTTGTATATAAAAATATATTATTTATGTTGTGTGCGTTTTAATTGATTTCGATCTTAAAGTCGTATTTCTTATAAATTATTTTAAGGGCTACAATTTTGAAATATTTTTAATGTAAGCGAATTATTTACTGGTTTTTGGAGATAGGTATTATTTAAAAATATTCCTGATACATATTATGTTTTTGTTACATTTTCAGGCAAAAAATATTAGTTTATATAGAGTTTGTATTCAAGTAACAAGTAGGTAATAACTGAGAGCTAGAGCTAGGTCATGAATGTGTAAGTAAGTACGTATATTATGAATTTATGTAATAGGTAGGTATATAAAATCTTAAAAACATTATATTGTATATAATTTTTTGCACTCATCTTTAGATTAAACCTACATTGTTTCATTTCTATAACCAAATAGTTTATATTCTTAAAAAATAAGAAAGTCAAAACTGTACAATTTTTATTAAAGAATACTTGGAGCGTGATCTACAATCGATATTATCTAAGCAAAAAATATGGCTTTTCAGTCATGCTAATACCAATATGAGCGGAGTGATGTGAGTAAAGCCGCGGGTTACCTAGTATAGAATAATGCATAAAGTGCAGTGCATAGTACACAATGCACATGGCACAATACCTCGGCCGGTGCGCACACGCATGATTGCCGCAATTGCTGGCAATCAGCGTCAATTTAACCCCACCCCCCTCTAGCTTTCACTTCTCACCGGTACACTCGAATACATAAAGTATTTTATATTTATATAATAAATTTGTAGCTTAAAATATGTTCAATAAGAAGTTCTTTTTATTTGTATGTGTCGAATTCTGGATAGATTTTGAATTTTTCTTCCCCATTTGACAATGAATATTTTTTTTTAGTTCTTTCTGTTTTGTAGGTAAACCGGGGCTTAATTGGCTTTATTAAGGCGATAAAGTGGGGAAAAAGTAATAAAAACAGTATTTAAATATTATATAGGTAGGTACGTAGAAGAGGCCACGAACTGAACGATGCGGACGAAGCGTGGGACGACCTCCCACAAGATGGACAGACGACCTGGTCCGAGTGGCAGGGAGCCGCTGGATGCAGGCCGCCGCGGCCGGTGACCGGTCGTACTGGAAATCCTTGAGGGAGGCCTCTGTCCAGCAGTGGACGTCCCACGGCTGAAACGAACGAACGTAGAAGATTGGTGTAAATGTTTCATAAAAATTTTCAAGTTTCAGAAATAATATCTAGGTACGTAGGTATATTATCAAATGTTTTACATTATAAAATGATTCATCAATATAAAATTACCTTACCTATACTAATACAACTAAAAATCCAAACAAAAAGATTTATATCCGATTTAAATATTTTTGTATTCAAATCGAACGGTTTACGTAAAACTAGCGCAGACACGTGGCGAATAAAATTATGTTAGAACAACAAACATACGCTTTTTGTTTATTATCAGTATCAAATTATAACGGTAATATAACTGTGGGAAAGATAGATCGGTTTATATTGTGGTGGTTCTGTAGGTTTTAAAATAGCTTTATGAAAACCAGATTTTTCAACTATGTAAGCAAATCAAAGTTTTTTCTTATGTTGGCAGAGAACATAGATATTACTAGGGAAACAAAGCATCCTTGTCTTGTTGATACGTGATATTTGCCTTCACGAACACGTTAAAATTTAAAAAGGTTGATATTTGCCTTTGCATAACTTTATAAGTATTAATAAATTTCACTATATTTCTTATTATGTCTATACACTGGTTCATTAAGTACAAATCTAAGTAAAAATAGTGGCTCTTTTGTTTTTATTTAATAAAAAAAAATACTGGGGCAGCTATCCTTATCAAAGAGTATAGTTGCCCCTTTTTTTTCGAGGGATAGATGCCCTTAGGGGCCTCTAAGGGCATCTATCCCTCAATACATATGTACATGTTATTATCGATAATCACAGGTACTGTTTATATTTTTACCTGATTGCGTCAGAGGTTTTCTCTATGTTAACCGATTTTACTCGTTTAATTTGCTTTTTTTGTTATGTTTACTTACTTATTAATGATCTGCCCTTATACTGATTGTAGGAGAACCACGCCACGAAAATACAAACGAAATGAAGGAGGGCGAGCGCAAGTATATTCTTGGACAACAGAACAACTATGTGAACATGACATTTGCTGGTTTATCATATAAATTTTATTAGATTTCGCGTTTATAGAGTATGTAAGGCATCTATCCCACTCTGCAGGCATCTATCCTCCTTAGTATTTTCATGGTGGGGCAACTATCCAACTAGGTAGGCATCTATCCTCAAAAAAGGTGTTCTACAAAAATATTTATTACACATTATCTATAAATGATAGGATAAAAAATATATATAGTAATTCAAAACAGATAATTAACCTAGCTATATTCATACAAAGTGTTCGTATAAGATTCATGTTTTTAAAATTATGAGGCTATTTCAAAAAGTGGGGCATCTATCCCACTTTTACCCTATTACAGTCTTTAAGTAATTACGATGTACATGTATTAAATTTTGGTCTTGATCCCTAAACGTCTATTTTTAACCAGTACCGCAATGTAATATTTCACATCAAAATATTGCATAATCTTATCTTATATATAAAATTCTCGTGTCACAATGTTAGTCTGTCCGAAACGGGTGGACCGATTCTCATGAAATTTTCTGTGCATATCGGGTAAGTCTGAGAATCGGCCAACATCTATTTTTCATATGTACCACGGGCGAAGCCGGGGCGGACCGCTAGTAAACTTATAAAAAATCTAATCTGAGTACACTGAATTTAAAGGGTTCAAGGTATAATCGAACGAATTAACGAATCAAAGTTATTTTGTAAAAAGTGGATACAAATCTAATCCACAAATTTTAAAAGCCGTGCATCGATATGGAATTCTAAGTGATGTAACTAGCATTTTTTGTGGTCTCTTTTTTAACCATAAGATATATTACGAGTTGAAATTAAGCACAGGCGTTTATAGAATATAGAAATAAACACATTCACTCTTAAAGCGACCGCTCCAGGGATAAATCGCTATATTAAAGCAATGCTATTGTCCGAATAAGGTATGTTTCATTCGCGCGGCTACCTCTGGACGCGTGGCAAAGACTAAGCAACGAATAAACAACGAATTAAAAGTGTTTTGGAGTAACTAAAGGGCATTGAAAAAAGGTTCTTTGAGGACTAGCTGTGCTCCGCGGTTTTAACCGCAGTGCTACGCTCCTGTTGGTTTTAGCGAGATGATATTTACTTATAGCGGATAGCCTTTAGCCTTCCTATGCTTCCTATGCTTTTACGGATGTCATCGTAATTTAAGTTTATGTACAATTTGTTATTATGTTCCAAATAAATAATTTTTTTTTCCTCGATAAATGGGCTATCTAACACCGAAATAATTTTTCAAATCGGACCAGTAGTTCCCGAGATAAGCGCGTTCAAATTATATTCATAAAATTACATAATAAGTGCATTATTAGAATCAAATATGCTTGCACGTGTCCAAATATCTTCTCAACACTATAAACCATTTTACTGTTCTAAACTAATAGAGTATATTAATTTATTTGCAAACGACAGACACGGAATGAAATAAAGTCGCAGTTGCGTTATATTTTACTGTCTTATAAATTATTATTTTGTTTGCTGACGTTTACGGTCTTGGATTATTTCGTATTGCGGAAAATGCACATAACATGCAATAACGTTGGGTATAAAATAATTAGGTAACTGTAGTAAATATTAGTAAATAGTAGTAAATATTTAATAAAATTAATCATCATGTTAAATTCTATGTTGATATGACATAAAACATTATCGAGTTTGGTTCATGTCTGCATATTTTCAAGTTTTTCTTCAACTCTTTGAATCTCAACTTGTCGGTTTATTAAATTGTTTATGCTGTATTCCTGTGAGGTAATGTAAGATATTTAAAATATATACGTAAAATAAATACAAAATTTATTTATTTGGAAAACAAATGAATTTAATTTAATTGACTGTATCGAAACGCAATATTGTAAATTAATAATTTGGAAAATCCAAAAGTGCACGCCTCATAATTTTTTTTTAATAAATATTTATTAATTATTATTTTTGTTTATTTAATAACAATTAAACCACATCGAATCAGACCCTGAAAAATGAAAGGGTTCTATTCCTGAGCATACTCAAGCGTAAGAGAAAACAAAAGACTCGATTAGTAAAGTATTTCGGTCGCTATCGTGTTAACAAGAAAAAGGATCCGCACATACAGACACACGGACGTCCAAGACAGAACTTTTTTAAACTGTTTTTTAACTAGTTTAAATAACAAAAATGACATCAAAAATATCATGAACGTTAAAAATAGTGTTTTTTCTTAATATGTGTGTGTATGTATTATCTTACAAGTGCAATGTATGATACATAAAGACATTTTAAGTTTGAAAAATCAGATGTTTTGCGCGAAGTGACAGTAGTACCCACCTCAACGCTTCGCTTATGAGGCGTGCAAAAGCACCAAAAACACATGATTCCAATAATATTAAACGAGGTACCGTTCCAGGCCGTTACCGTCACATTTTGATGACGTCACGCCGCGTTAACCCGCCGTTAAAGCCTTATTCTTGACACATGAATATTTTGAACTCTTTTGACGTATAACGTGGTATAACTGAGGCACGTGACTCTGTCCATGCTATGTTACATGTATAAGGGAATAATATTGTCTAATTACTTCTTATAATTATTGCTCATAGGGCTAATCTGCTTCTAATATAATTACTGTTACACTATAAAAATAGTAACAGTTACAACAAAGTTGCTACAAGTATGAAATAAGCAAGTCAATCTACCTAAAGGTACTTATATATTATAACTAACATTTGTTAGTCGAAAGAAACCTGCAAAATTAAACGGAATAAAGGAAATCAGCTTTAACTCTGCATTAAAATCTGCTTAATTTAACAGAACATTATGTAGATACCTATTACTATACCTATTTGATAAGTCACAAATGATTCTTCGCAATTCCTTACATAATACACTATAGGTACCGTCTTCAAGACACGGTCCGTTTATGACTTTGCGGTCAAAACGAAACATCTGTTCAAGTAAATCCAAAAACTTGCGAATAAAAAGAAATATCAATATCCAACCTGCGTGGAACTTTTTCCATACGCAGTATTAGAAAGTTTTTCAGCCGTTTCCCAACTCGGAATTCATTTGTAACTGAAAAAGGCAACGTTTTTCATTCGTTGCCGAGTGAATATGAAAAGCGTGGAGTTACGAGCGTGGAGTTAGAATGCTAGATGTAGGTACTATAGCGTGTAATGCGTAGTTATAATTATTAAAAGTGGATATGTATGACTAAAAATGATTGTAGACTGTAAAATAATATGGTACTGTATTGATAGTCATATAAATGTAAAGATTAGTAACTTTTCACATGTGAAATCATAGGCAGATTGAGATAGAGTTATCACTACATAGTATAAAACAAAGTCGCTTTCTCTGTCCCTATGTCATTATGTATGCTTAAATCTTTAAAACTATGCAACGGATTTTGATGCGGTTTTTTTAAGCGGTTTGATTCAAGAGGAAGGTTTTAGTATATAATTTATTATGTTTTAGAAAAAGCGGGCGAAGCCGCGGACGGAAAGCTAGTACATAATATAAATAAGAGTTGCATGTTATAATAAAAAAAATTCTTCTCCGTAAAGCAAAAATCAAATAATGTCAATGAAATGGAAGAAGAAAAGTTATCGCTAAACATAATAATTATTACGACATAATATGAAGATAGGTATATAATTATTAACATACTAGCGGTCCGCCCCGGCTTCGCCCGTGGTACCTACATGTTTAAACTATCCTATCTCTCAAGTTGGATCGAACTGCACATGGTGTGCGAATTTTATTATAATCGGTTAAGTGGTTTAGGAGTCCATTGAGGACAAACATTGTGACACGAGATTTATATACATATATTAAGATAAAGCAAGTACAAATGAGAGCAAAAGAGAAAATGGAATGAAATGTGTGAAATAAAATTATATTAAAAATCTCATTTTTAATTAAAAGCACGCATCCAGAAAACTAAATCCCTGTTTACGACCAACTGCGCAGTAATCATAACGTAGGTGTTTGAAAACCGGAGTTTTGTGAAAAATAACACCGCTGTGATTGCGTCGCGCTTCAAGGTTTGTGTTCGTTTGTCTGTTTATCTAGTACACGTCACTTGATGGTCAGACACTATGCATCGATGAACTTATAAGCTAAAAAAATATACCGGCTGAAATGCTAACCTCCTACTTTTTTGAAGTCGGTTAAAAATAGTATAGAATATTTATAAAAAGGGCCAGTTTGCTCGCTTACATACAACTACTTGATAACCTATAATTAACAGATTTTGGCATATCTAATCGATTTATTTTACAAAATAATATATTAGAGTATTTTCCGCGTTTCGCCGTGGCCTGGAAAGCAGTAGTATAGCTTTTTATATGAAAACAATAGTTGAATATCAAAAAAGAACAAAACTGGCATGCAAATAAAATTATTAAATTATAACTGTAACTAGAGTTTTTGATAACAAAGCACTGTATTAAATTTCACCAAAATCAGCCAAAAAATAGTGATGTTTAAAAAGGTATACACTCAAATATAATATCTATTTTCGTACTTATATTATTACCACGGATTCTATTTTTACATCCACGAGAACTCTCTAGAGAACCTTAGCTTATTAAAACATGTCGCAGCAAAGTCTAATTTTCCGGTTAGCCGCAGATTGGCGAGTTGCAGCGCTATTCAGAACTTGAAAGTACTGAATGTACCTAGAAAATGGTCGTGTTTATTTTGACGATATTCATTTATGATTGTAACGTAATATTAATGAAATATACACGCGTATAGGTAAAGTCAATTAAAATAAAGAATTAGGCTTTCAATTTTTACTTTAGTTAGACTAGGTAATTCGACTTATTTTCTTTTAATCTGAGAAATCAAAAAACAATCAACTCTAGCTTGATGCTACAATCAACAAATCTATTGTATAATATAATTATTAATTAATATAAATTATTGCACAGAGCCCTGATTCTTCGACTTACCGGTATTATTATCCTTTTGTTAATATTGCTAACGCCTACGTAAATGAATAATTATCTACCTACCTACTTTTTTGTAGGTTTTGTCTGGAGCTTTTGGATTTTATTAATGCCATTCCTCGCGTAAAATCAAATAATATAAGTCACTAAATTACGTTTCAATATCATCCACTAAAACTAACAATGTCTGTAACCGCGACTCCGGTGCAATAAAACAGAAAATAATACGACATGGCCGCGGATTGGAAAACTTAGTTCGTTTATGACTTTCCAAGTTTTAGCAATTTGTCGTAACACCACCTAGCTGCAGCCATTTGTGTTATATTGTATGTGATGTTTTTGATAAGTTATAGAATTATTTGATTTATAAAGAGATAATACTAATATTAGAATACCACTATTAAATCCATATGAGGCTGATACAAATCTGATTCTTTCGAAATAAATTAATTTAAAGTTGATACTTACAAAAATAGAGCATATTATGCTTGTTATATTTGTAATATTTTTCAATGCATATTTTACAGTACCTATGTCGCCTATTGCAAACAGCAATATTTGTAGTTACTAGTTTAGTATTAAATTATTATATTCTGTGGTGGAAGGTGGGAGATTTCAACGAGAATTAGCAAAACCCGTTCATTATTTTTTACATAATAATATTATGTTGATTAACAAGCCCTTTTACAGTAATATGAGCAAATATTGCGTAAAATACTATATCTACTAAATTTCCACTTCATAATAATCGTCCATAATAATAGTCCTAGTAAACTATCGACATCATCTTTTTCACAGTCGGTAAAATATAACAAAAAAGGCGGTCTGAGCCCACCTCACACATGCAGCTATGACGTCACGCGACAACCTGTCGCCCGCGACGTGTAATTAAACCCGCCTGGGGCTAGTGTGGGGAAGTGTCGATAGATTTTGTCGATAGTTATCTCTGAGTCAATTGTTAACAGTACTAATGATAGAAAAATAAAGTAATCTACTGTGGTTATAGTTAAATTTTAAATATGTATTTGTATTCGTAGTGCAGATATTGCAGTAATTTCAAGAGCATTAATTTCTTGTGGTGGCTTTTGTTGTTGTTTAATGTCTATTTAATTAATTATTACCTTATGACGGAAAATTTTGTGACTGTGTTTATAGTAATACTTAGGTATTTATAAATAAAATCGATTGAGCTTACCTATTCATCATTATCATCGCGATTTTAAAGTACATATGTAATTCAAGCCGATATATTTTGTAAAATCAAATAGAATAAGGCCTTTTCAATAGTAATAATAATAATTTTACTAATATTTTAAGACAATCCAGGGGCGACATTATAACTCTACTCTACGAAACAATCATATAAATTGACCACAATTTATCGACATCAGCACATCCCTAGCCCCCGGCATCGTTTTATTAAGGCGTGTTTTTTGTGGACACACGTGCGGCGCATACCTCGCTCCTTATTGCAACTAATGGCTCTCACGGTACAACACTATTTGCTTTGTTTAATATTAAATTAAAAGATGACGTGCGAGAGAGATCTAGTTTTTTTGTTGAAACATTTTATCCGAAGGAATGTTGTCATGTGAATTCATACACGAAATTTTTATGACTTTGGTACAATTATAAAAATGTTTTACATTAATATAATATTTGTCAGCAATTCTTTACCCAAACTAAAGCTAAGCAAATTGATAATTTTAAATTCAAAGCCGCTAAAGAAAATCACACCAATTTTGCAGTTAACATTATTTCATAATAATACTAAATTATTTAGCAATATACACTTAATCACTCATCTTAATACATAGTTGGGGAATTAATCAGACGACTTTGAGTTAAAAATTAATTCGTTTATTATTAATTCTTATCACAAAATATATTTTGAAATTAATGTATTTGTCAGTGCATATCTCAAAATTCATTCAAGGTATCCCTTATCGCAGTTCGTGACCTCTACCTCACAAAAACAGGTTTTTTCTTTGAACCATATAAATAAATTATTGATAAAATTGAGACATGTGATAAACGAGTTTTTGTTATTTTGGGATGTTGTGAACCCCTTTTTACTATCGATTTAGTAGAGTAGGTTTTATGTAGATTATTTTTCCGACCCAAATATCGACCAATAGAATTGCAGCATTCGACGTCACGTGGTACAACCTACATGGTATTTTATACTGATAATTTTTTGTTAATTTTCTCTGGTCGTTGACGTCAAACCTACAGGTTGAATTCAATTGTGAAATTATTGGCCGACATTTGGGACGGAAAAATAATCTCCCGAATACCACACGAGCTTCAAAATTAAGCAAGCTCTTGTGGTATTTATTATAAGTGATAATATACTTGCATAAAATTATGTAGGTTTACCATAATAAAATGAAATAAAATCTACCTATTTAAACAATGCGTAGGTATTGCTAGAATATAATAGACAGTAAACTAGTAAATGACTAAAGAGATGATTTTGTACATATTTTTATGCATTTTTTTTATTTTTATTGCGTATAGATGATCGTTTTATGTAGTTTATCAAATATACATTGAGATTTCCTCTGCTAAAAAGAATAGACAAACTAGATAATGACTTATCTATAATAAAGGTAATTTGGTCATAGATAATTTTTTGATAAAGTCATCATTCCCCTGTCTTACTTATAAAAATCCATACTAATATTATAAATGCGAAAGTAACTCTGTCTATCTGTCTGTTACTCAATCAAGCCTAAACTACTTAACCAATTTACATGAAATTTGGTATGGATATATTTTGATACCCGAGAAAGGACATAGGCTACTTTTAATTGCGAAATATGTACCACGGGCGAAGCCGGGGTGTACCTCTAGTTCTATATAATTAAACCTATTATTTCTCAATAAAATCAAACAAGAATACTATAAAACATTATAATGTAGAGGAAGTCGGGGTGAACCGGGTCAGCTCTTATCGCGGTGTCTCGTAGGTGTTACTCAGAATTGTGCCACTCTTATCACGATACCTATACATTTGTGTTTTATTTTATACGCTCTGAATAACCTTTTATATGAATCTATACTAATAAGATGAGTTTGTTTCCTTGTTTGTCTGATTGCGATAGTCTTAGGAATTTCTAGATTTGAATCGTGTAGCTTTCGGTCGGGAAAAAATTTTATGATCGGATTCGAAAATTACCACCTTTGAAGGTACAAAGTTTTATCTGAATGATATAAGTTGGTACATAAATAGTAGTTAATCTACATACATTCTGGTATCCATAGTGTTGATAACCAAACTCATTCTCAATATACGACTTATTTGTAGTGTTCTACACGAATAAAAATATTAACTGTTTTATACCTGCAAGTGATGGGTTTTATTTAAAGTTAGAGCCAGGTTACGAAAAAAGGTCACAAAAACAGAAAAATAAATAAATCTTTATTCGAACGAACAATCATAAAAACGTAAACACCTTTAATTATAAAAAATGCGGTCATGTCTACCTGGATAACCATTCATTTAAAAATACACCTTATCTGAAAGCTATAAAGTTCATAATTAAATATATTTAACGTACAAAGCGGCCATTTTGTAACTATATCTTTTAACACATGGCTCTTCTCTCGTCAGGTAACTGATATTCTTTTTATACTTACATAGTTAGGTAATAAAAAAACTTTTCCTTGAAATCGGGAAATAATATTATAATTTACACATGAACATTACCTATACCAGATGCAAATGCAATATTAGGTACCTATAGTATTTTTACTACGGCTTTGCTTGCTTAGTATTTACCTGTATAAAATGTAACTATTAGTAGTAATTTCTATCTGCGTATAAAATTATCGTTAATTCGCTACAATAGATTTGGCGTGACAGACTAACAAACATTTTAACTATTGGAACATTCATTTTCGGAATTGGCATTGCTAAAATAACAAAAAAGTATTGCAATTTTTGTAATACTAGCTTCCGCCCGCGGCTTCGCCCGCGTGGTGTTTTGATAAAAGGTAGCCTATGTTCTTTCTCAGTGTCTAAAGATTGTCTTTGCCAAATTTCATCAAAATTGGTTGAGAGGTTTAATCGGGAAAGCATAGCAGACAGACAGACAGACAGAGTTACTTTCGCATTTATAATAACAGTAGGGAATATTAGTAGGGATAGGGATTATATATCACAATGTTTTTTGGAAGAAATTGCTCTATAGTTAAGTCAACCATTCAATAATTTTATAAGTAAACTAAGCTGTGACCTTATTTAGCAATAAGGTCGAATATTGCTTGCAATGCTGGGTGTAAATAATACAAAAAGATTGGTCCTGACCATATGTGTTTCGAGGAATTTAATACCTTATTAATGATTGAGTGAGGAAAAAATATACTTTAAACTTTCAAAGATACCGACCTTGTTAAAAAGTATTATTATTTCAGATATGTATTTGTAAAAATGTAAGTATGTCATTGTATTTTGACCTAACCAGTGAACAGATTTTTATGATATTTTGATTTGAGTTGATTATTGTTATTGATTAGTTTAAATTCATATTTGTACTAGATAGAACTCCGGGCTGGCAAGCATCACATTACCTAGTTAAAGTTTTAAAATTATTGTCCTCTCAATATTTAACAGTGCAACATTTAAAATTACAAGAAAATAATTTTAATACTTAGATACCTACTGTTATGAAACTCAAACTCATTTTTAAAGAAATATAATTATGATAAGTAGGTCTATTAACATTGCTGCAGTATCTATTGCCGAGTTTATCCTGTATGCCTTTCAATTTTTTTTTTACTAAATACAACATAATATTATTAAAATTTAAAACGTTTATAAAACTGTAATTTCGTTAGAATCGGCAAAAGGAACAAAATTTCACGCTCTAAGACAACTAGCGCCACCTAGTATGAAGTAGAGGTACTAATTCTTATACGTTACAAAAAATAATATAGAGCTTTGAGCTCTATATATTTTTTTGTAGAATATTTTTATAACGTAGTATTTTGATTGTAATTTTATTAATTTAGTTAAAGGGATATTTTCGAATTATTGAGAACTAGCAATGCCCTGCGGTTTCACACGCATAGATAGCGATAACGTGACAGTGAAAAGTCTACTATAGGTCGGACTATAGGTAAATAGGCTTAAATAGGTTTAATTTTTAATCACATGAAAATCACCTTTACCCCGTCCCGCACTACAGCCTGCTCATTGTATTGAACAGTATGTAATTTATTTGTATTTCTGTAGATTGACACTTTTAAAAATTCGTTATATCTTTTCAATGGAATATCCAATTTTTTTCATTTAAAAAGTATTTTGCTGGTATTGAAACAGTCTATAATAAAACATCATTTAATGGGATAAGGATTAATATAAGTGTATGGATAACATGGTTTGATTACTGTCGGCACTTCTATTTACTTTGAAAACGTAAAAAAGTTGTTGTAGTAACATAACTACTGAAGATGGACATAATATGGTATCGCGGACTTTCTTGTAGATATTGATCCATTCTATAATACCGTAGAACATTTTTTTGTTCTATCTTCAATCGATTCCGCAGCGCACGCGATGACAGAAGTTTTATTGAGGAATTTTTACACCTTGGGTTACATTATTGCATTTTTGGTACGGGTCTCTAATTTTTTTGAAAATGCAATATAGCCTATGTTGCTCAGCTTTCTAATGGTGAAAGAATTTTTGAAATCGGTCCAGTAGTTTATGCGTGAAAACCATACATACATACATAATTACAAACCTTTCCTCTTTATAATATTAAGTATAGATTATTAATTATTATAATAATATTTTAAAATGTACGAATAGTGTTTGAAAATAGTTTTTTGTGAATATTGGAAAGTGTTTCTATACTGTTTAATATTTTAGTTTAAAATAATGGAATTCCTTTTACGTTTGAAAAAGTTATATTTTTAATACAGACAGTTTGATAATATTAGCTAGTCAATGAAAAATATAAAACGTTTACACTTTCTCCATAACTACTATATACTCAATTCCTAAAGTTCCTTTGTTAGTTGTTTTGAATATAAGCCAAAAATTTGTTATGGTGATTTTTAAAACATCATTTGGCTGTTAAATAATGAATTACATATTAAGAAAATACACGTTTATATTTAATCGCATTTAGTGCTATAAAGTTTTGCATTATATGGTACTTTTCTCTAATACTAAAATAACATTTAATTGTGTTAATAACAGAATAAACACAAATATAGGTAATAGTTAGAAGTTTATGTTTTTTGGGTCCTGGCAAAGCTCCAGAACAGGTGGACAAATAATGATACTACTTTCACTAATAAATCTCATATAGGTAAGTTTTAAATTAATCAATATTTTTCAGTACTTTAATATATTTTGTATGCCAATCATTTGTGCTGGATACCTAATTAAATATGTAATATCTTTAAATCTTTGAAACAAAATTTCTTGCAATCTTACTTAATATTAAAAAGCTGAAGAGTGTGTTTGTTTGTTTGAACGCGCTAGTCAGGAACTACTGGTCCGATTTGAAAAATTGTTTCGGTGTTAGATAACCCATTTTTTAAGGAAGGCAGGCTATAATATTATAATATCATCACGATAAGACCAACAGGAGCGGAACACTGCGGGTAAAACCGCAGGGCACAGCTAGTTAAATAATAATTTACATTTTAATTTTAATTTTGAAGTATGTTTCTAAAACCATGTTCCCTTCTTTGTTTTCTAATTATATCAAAATTAGATATTTCCTTCATACATGTTTTAATATTTTTATATATGAAATAGAATGAAATACAAAGCAATATTATTGTTCGATAAAGCAATGTAGGTGAGTCAATCATAGTGAGATAACTAGAGCAAGTCGATATTAAGATTTCCGCGAACCGGATGGGCTCGCTCTAGATTGTGTAGCGGGTTCGACACCTATGTAAATAGTCATTTTTGTTATTATGAGTTGTACAGTAATTTGTATGGAATAAAGGTAAAAATTATGTTCTTAATTTATGTATTTAAAAATAATATGTACCTATATGTATTAATTTAATTAATTTGTGAAATGTTTATTTGTGTATTAAGTTAAAAAAAATCATTCAATAATATAATAAATTTGCTCATCTTACGATAAGTTAAATTAATTTTCTAATAAGAAGATTAGGAAATTAATCTGAAAATTTTATATGTACCTAAGCGAATAGTAGACTTAGTACTTGTAGTAGTATAGTAGTAGGTAGTAAATATTATGTAGTAGAGACGATTTAGCTATCTAATTATGAATCCTTTAATATATATATTTTTTGTTTGTTTTTCTAGGTTTACAATTCACAATTTTTTTACCTAAATATTTCTATACGTTCCAATTCAAAAGCCAACTAATCAAGACGTCACATAAAGATCATTAAAATCTCTAATTGCTTTCTTAATTCTTATTTTGAAACGAGAATATTTTACGTGACATTTACTATTTGTATGATATATTATGTTAATCGTGAGTTAAATTCAAACGTATTTCTAACGAATCTTATAGCGATGTCTAGACAATTGATGTTAATTTTCTGCATACTTTCATTTGGCTGAGTGACAAAAATGTCAGTGGAGCGGCGAAGCTTACACCTTGACAGTAATTGTGGTAATTGTAAATATTGTTGTACTGAGACTGGGTAGAAGTGAAAATGGACGGAAACTTTAAACATTAGAAATTGGATAAATAGAAATTTGACGGAATTTTTTTATAGTACCTATATTTTATACACATGACTTCAATTTTGACCCTTGAAAATTAGGAACTAGTTAGCAGGTAGGTGCATAGAAAATATGGAAATTTGATGAATAGTTATAATAAATTGAAAAAGCATGAGGTAGATTGTTGGTTAATTGGAAAATATTTTAAAGGAAGTACCTCGATATCTCTGCCTTATCAAATTAGAATATCATGCATTTAAAACTATAAATCTTAAAAATAATGTGTTTGCTGTCATGTTATTTTAAACTGGTTGTGCCATGCAGTTTTACCCGCATTGCTCCGCTCCTGTTGGTCTTAACGTGATGTTATATAGCCTATAGCGTTCAGCGACAAATGGGCTATCTAACACCGACAGAATTTTTCAAAAACGACCAGTATTCCTGAGATTAGCGCGTTCAAACAAACAAACTGTTCAGTTTTATGATATTAGTATAGATACTAATTTATAATATACATAATCTATATGTTTCTTAGTAGATAACAAAATGTCAACGGGAAGTGAGTGCATTGACCTCACCTTCAGGGCGTAGCGAAAAATCCACATAAAGGTCCTTTCATACGGCATCCGTTCGAACCGGACGCGCCAACCGCGTATCGTGTTACCCAATACGTATCAAATCATCGAGATTAGAATTTCAGTCACTTAATAATAATTGAAGATTTGATTGTCATATTGTAATATTGTAGTTTTTTTCATGCTATGCATATGTAGAGAAAGTGGATTACAACAGCATTACGCATACACATTGGCCCATTGGGTATTTTAGTTTCCGGTGTTTTAGAGTGTTCTTCATATACCTATTGTATGGCGAAGATATTATAAGTTTTGAAAAGAGATTAATAAGTGAAACTTCTTTCGGCGCGTTGAGAGTAAAATTTCAAGGTCGCGTCATGGCATTACCGTAACGAAGGCGACGATGTTGGTATCTTTGAATCTTGCCAAAGAAGTATCATTTCTGACACGTGTGCTTGGCACACACGCTCTTTTTTTAATGTTGTTTAAGAAGAAATTCAGGATAGACTCGTAGACTACCCATAGAAATATTATTTTTTTTACATGTGAAATGATGACCCGATGATCTTTTTATAATATCGTCCAGATTATTAACATTTTCATTGATGAGATCGTGAAAATTGACATAATTACGTCATAACGGGATGAAATGAGGAATATTTTTGTATGAGGAAATAGTCAATGAATTTGCAATGGCTGACAACTCGTAGAAATAAAAACAATAATCAATATTTCTTCTTTATTCCTGACTAAAAAAGATCCTCATAAATCTCAACTAGGTTTTCCAAGAAGAATTAACAGTACATATTAGTTTTAATCAAACACACAATCACAAACGGATCATCCAAAATTAATTATCCATATCAAAAACAGTATTGCCCTCACCAGAGTCATATATTGTTTTTTTTTTCATTGGCAATAGACGTTAACAAATTATAATGACACTTTTTGGCGCCAAAATAATTTTCTTCGTTCAGACAACCGTTAATCATAGGTAAATGGTGGTTTTAATTTAATATATTGTTATTTTTGTATGGCACGGTGACTTCGTGTCATGTACAGAATTTGCTGCGATTTCTTTTATGTGAAATTTATTTTCATTGATCTAAATATTTGGAGGTGATGTACTGCATTTAAAAATAGGTTTTTACCTGCGCTTGTTTTTGTGTGTAGTTTCTCATAAATTTTTATTTCGCAATTCCTTGTGTTTTCGCTGTGAAATGTGACCTTTATCCTTTTCAGTCATTTGGGTTCAATGTGTACAAACGGATACCATGTAATTTTTATTATAATGATTAATTATCGTAATATTTTGAGTATGTTTTAAAGACTATGTATTCATAACAATGTCCAGTGTTTAACAAAATAATGCAGCTTCAGATACGCAGTTTCAGCTATTTGCTTTAAAATGTCTTCTCAATATCAGTGTAGTACATTCCGAGGTCCTATATAACAAATGGACTATCTATCTTTTGTAGAGATGAACGTTTTGACCTTTTACAGACTAATCAAGATTCAATAAAAGCTTAAACTCAAACTCAAACATTTATTTATTCCATTAACCTTCTTCTAGAAGCACTTTTGAATGTTCATAGCATATTTTTAACATTTACCACCGATTCGGAAAGCAGTATCTATGAAGAAGAATAATTGGCAAGAAACTACATAGTTGCTCTTTTAAAATCATATCAATATTACATTTATGTATTATTACCTATATTATACATCTTATATATAAAATTCTCGTGTCACAATGTTAGTCTGCATACTCCTCCGAAACGGGTGGACCGATTCTCATGAAATTTTCTGTGCATATCGGGTAAGTCTGAGAATCGGCCAACATCTATTTTTCATATGTACCACGGGCGAAGCCGGGGCGGACCGCTAGTATTTATATGAATAGTTATAGTATTTCCTCGCTGTAAATAATTCACATTAATAACAAGAAGCACCTATTAATATGGAGTTAAAATACGAATATGAGTTCCCAGAATAAGAGCAAGGTGGACAGATGATTTCGCATTAGTCTACAAGCTCCATCAATTAAAATTATTTCCTCCATTTATCTTCCGTAAGTGAAGCAATTATTTGATATGTTTTAAATATTCGATTTTATATCATAAATCATTTTGGTATCGAGTTTCTTAAAGAAGTGTTCTTGGTAGAAGCGATATTTATAAGTGAGAAAAAATAGAGTGTGCGAGCGTGTCAGAAGTGAAACTTCTTTGACAATAATCAAAGATACCAAATCGTCGCCTTAGTCCATGACGTGACGGTATAGCCATGACGCGGCACGAAATTTTACTCTCAATACGATCAAAGAAGCTTCACATCAAAAATATGTTTTTATAAATTATTGTGAATTTTGAATATTTTTTGTTCCTAAAAAAGATAAGATGGATTGTCAGATTTTTACTGGTACAAATAAAAATTGAACACAATAATATATATCTACAATGAAAAATTAATAAATATTTAACGTCTGTAACTGCTTTATAATGTTTTTATTCATAAATGTCTCTACACATTTCATTTATTGTATCTAAGCTTTTTCTATGTTACAGTGTCTCATTGTGTCACAGTATTTCCCTTATTTCACGTTCTATCGTACACAAATTAATTTTATTACGAGACATTCATTTAAGATAGCTTCAATTTATCTTTCCAATCAATTCCAAAGAGTTTCTTGCTTATTTCTTTTCCATACCAGATTGTATTAAGCGGATTGTGACTTGATTTATTTCAATGTACATTTTTTCACACTGTGGCAATAACTTTAAGTATTTGTGATAAATAACTCAGCTAATAAACGCTAAGGAACTATATATCTTGCGCGATATTGGGAGGGCCACAGAGGGGAATAATCAGTATACTAAAACTATTATTATCTAAATATATTATTATTTTAGTTACGTAAAACACTGTATAGAAATAAAATATAGAGGTACGATTTCAATTAGATATTTGCTACACACGGTTATACTTTTTATTATTCAAACATAGAAAAAAGTGGAATTATTATTTATTCTAAGTTATATGGAACAAAATGGTGTACGACAACTTTTAAATTTTAATTTTGATCATGTTATAAAGAAAATTGATTCACGAAGCAGATATCTAATTCATAGATGGCATGGTACTTCAATTTTTACGCCATACCTACTGATTTAATTCTGACTATAGATAACAACATTTGAAGCATTGTGTATCTGCTTTTCTTACTCTATGTCTTGAATCGTGTAAAAATACACTGAAGCCTAGAGGCAAATAGATTTACATGTGTGAAATATGGAGTTTCGGAATATGGTGTATCGCTTAACTAATAACTGCGGTTATGGCCTTGCGAGATTCGTGGTATAAATCTGTAGCATGTCTGCGAATTACTTGTATAGATTATGTATTTATTGGTTGAAATAACGGTTTGATGGCTGCAATAAAGGAACATAATATAATAAAATTTTATTTTGCAGATATAACAAGTATATTTTTCAGGTGTAATAAGTATATTCAAAAATACATTCAAACAAAAAATGCCACTCGTCGAAGTTGTCGCCAAAAATGAAAATTGAAAAATTGTTTTTTTGATACTTATAACAAATTATATGTTATCATCTTCTACAAATGGTAATACTATAATAATTTCACAATTCTTATTGAGTATTGTAGTAAAGTGAATGTTCTTACATTCACTTTTCGCCCACACATATTGTACATGCTACTGTTCTACAGTCCATAAAGCTTCCAATAGATAAAGGACTATTTGTATTGGACATTAGACAAGGCCTTTATAATACAAATTTACAACAAATCCAAAAAATCTAACCCCAAAAATAATAACATGTTTATGTTAAAAAACATACATTTGCACATAACACCTAATCCGTTACTAAACGCCATCTCTCATCCGCGTATTATATTAGAATAAATAAAATGTGAGTGGCGAGCAAGTGATGACGCTAACGTGCGCTGTTGACGGGTTAATGAGCACCGACGCACTGCTTTACCTGCACAGAGTAGAAAATACAGAGCCCACGAGCAGGGGGGTTGCTAAATTGGTCTGTAAAAAAGGGCTCTACCTTACCGATGGCTCTATCAGGGCAAAGTTATGAGACTATGGGATCGTTTCAATCGTTATTTTCGCGATTCAAGGGCGATGGATGATACTATGAGAATCAAATGCTTCTTTGATTGCTCTACCACAAAAAAAAAATATTTTTAATACTGGAAAATAAACTACAACAAAAATGCAATGTTATTTGTAAGTCTAGCCAAAACAATAGTATGTGGAGGAGTGTCATCATGTAAAAAAGGAGCTTTGTTGACAAATTACAATATAATATTTCACAAAAATTTACATGTCAAACATTAATTTACATTGAGTGTCTCTACACCACACTACTCTGTGCACGCGCCACTAGTTCAAGGGAAAAAAGTGTGTTTACAAAACGATCAAAGTTATCAATACCGCTGTCTCGAAGCAATTTTTGAGTGATCCTCTTCTGTTTGATTAATGCGGTGTGGCTGGCACATCGCCAGTCTACATGCATGTGGGATCCTTTTTATAATATAGGAATCATTATTTTATCGGTAGTTACCTATTATTGTGTTGTATTCTGGATTGGTGTTGCTTGATTGACTAATCCTGGCTTAGTAACTGCAAAAGGGCAGATAGATATGTTAAATATTTATTTATTTATTTATAATCTTTATTGCATACAAAACATAAATACAAATTTCACACACACAGACAGGACATTTGATGCAAAGGGCGGCTTTATTACTTCAAGCAATTTCTTCCAAGCAACCCAAATACCTATTTCTTTGTAATTCTGTAGGAACATGAAGGTTGAAATTACAACCTATTGAATTATTGTATAAGAAAAAACTCTGAAAATTAAATAAGTTAATTTTGTAGTCATAAGTCATAAAATTCAATATTTTTGTTGTTTTAATCTAAAAATAAATTAACCTCAAGGGAAAACAAATCTCGAAAGTTTAAATTCACAGTTCGATCGCATAAAAAAAGTCATGAACGTAATTACGCACTTTGATGCCACTTTCAGAAGTCGAACCTTTCTAACTCAAACTGGACTGATTTTAAGACGATACACAAAAAAAAATCCACTGCTTGGCGGGCGGAGTCTAATAGCTCGCTATCGCAAACGCGGGTGTGCGCGATGTCATTCTTGCAAACTCGCCGCGCTGCCGATAGCCGACTCGGGACAAACATGTATGGAGTCGTCATACAGTTATAATATATTAATACATATATTTAATTGTTGATTTATTGGTTTTATTTTCTTGCTTATAAACAAATAATCTTCTTTTTAACAACTACTTAGACATTATTAATAATTATTATTATTTCGTAATGTTTACTTTATTACAAAATAATACAGGTTATAAATAATCTTTAAAATAACAAAAAATATTGTTACTCTGAAAAAATGAAATGGTACTCAATAACGCGGACTACTGAATGGATTTAGATAGAATTTGATGCTGACGTAGATATTACATCATGCCCAGAAATGAAAGGTAATATTACTGAAAGAAGTTATAAACCCTAATTCTTCTCAAAGTCAAGAGTGGAAGATATCACTAATACAGTAAAACTGATGCGAAACTTTGGATGTTAATTTGTATATTTTTTTGTTAGTTGTTACTTAATAACGTCAAGACTACATTACCAATTTTGATAAAATATAGCTAATTGCCTTGATTTACACATAGGATACTTTTTATCCGAACTGAACACTTCTGTGGGATAAGACAGGATTCACGATATAATCTAATTCCACGCGGGCAAAGCCGCGGTCGGAATGATATTTTTTAAATAAAAAATTGTTTAAAAAAAATCACAAAATATATTGACGCATGTATTTATTTTTTGCACTCTATTATAATTGTAATTATTCATTACAAATAATCAAAATAAAATAGCCAGAACAAAGTTAGGCCCTGGTAGGGTAGGTAAGCAGGTACAGCAATGTGAGACGAACACTGGCTTATTTATACCAATAATAATGTATTATAAACATTAAATTAAGTTTACTTTCTAACAACAAAAATACATAATATTAGCTAATGTAAAAGCGAATCAACCAATCATCCCACAACAATGAAATGTGCACACAAATATTCATCCAAATCGATTCATGTCATTAGGAGGAGTGATTGCAGCGCCATCTTCCGGGCCCAATTGTGTTTCCAGATCACCCAGGAACTCAATTTAATATACTTACACAAAATTTTTCGAAATGAAAACTCACATTACTATGTAAATATGAATATAAACCTGTTTTATTACTAAGCAATTTCCCGCACAGGTGTAGTAAGTATAAATGAAATAAATATCAACATCAAATTCTTTATATACAACATACTTATCTACCACCTACTAAGAAATGTAATTCTTGAAATTTTTTCGTATTTTTTTTTAATATACTATATATATATATATATATATATATAACTAGCTTTCCGCCTGCGGCTTCGCCCGCGTTTTCAAAAAAAAACCCGCATAGTTCCCGTTCCCGTGGGATTTCCGGGATAAAACCTAGCCTATGTCACTCAGAAATGATGTAGCTTTCCAACAGTGAAAGAATTTTTCAAATCTGCCAAGTAGTTTCGGAGCCTATTCAATTCATACAAACAAACAAACAAACAAAAAATCAAACCTTTCCTCTTTATAATATTTGTATAGATACTACTCCAATGAGCTCCTGTTCCATATTACGTCCACCATACTTCCACTAAGTTCACCATGATTTTTTATTTCTTTGCACTTTGTTGCTTTTTGCTAAAAATGGAATCATGCGATAAAACCAGTAGAGCGTTGATAACATACATTTTTGACTGAATAAAGGTACTTACGAAGGAGTGGGTTCACATTGTGAACAATCAGTGGGTTTATTTTCCTTCTGGATTCCGGATTTCTGAAAAGATTATTTATGCAATAAATGAAAAAATCTTACACATTCGTTATGTACTTAAAACAGGGGTACATATCAAACATCGTCTATAATACAATTATCATCAAATTTAAAATAAAACCAACTTACTTCATTAATTTGTTCCAATTGTAAGCATTCTTTTTCCTCCAACCTTTATGTTTCTTCTTCTTATTTTCTTTATTGTCCCCATTTGTCTCATTTTGTCTTATCGTGTTGTCACCCTTTTTTACGATTGCGCAAGCGACACAAGTTCCCCGTGTGACGGCCGTAGCGGGAATGACTCGTGCAGCGATCGGGGTAGGAAGGTACAGGGCGGCTCTCGCTGTATTGGCTGGTCGCGCGCTAATTTCAAGTATTTCTTGTTTATTTCAAAACCATCGCATATTTCAAAATTCTAACACGGTAGACGTATAGGTTGTATATTTTATAGTTAATATCCAAAAAGTCGTAACTTTACGTTTGTTATTTTGAAGATGCCAGAGATTATAAAAAAATAACAATGAGAACTTTGTATTTTTTTTCTATCGAGAAAATATCATGGAATCATGTTTCTAAAACGGTAGACGTATTGTATTACTATTGAACTTTCTTGTCAAGAATTTTCATCACGACAACTTTAATAATATAAAAATTACGAAGGTTTGAAAAGGGCCGCAAATGTTAGAAAAATTAATTCATCACCTTAAACTGTAGTCATAACCCACACAAGAACCTTCCTGGAACGTCATGAAAATATTTATCACAGACCGCAAATAAATGTTATCAAACGACTCCAAAATTTCCCATCAAAATCAACACTGAAAAGCATTTAAACATAAAGAACAAGATAAATATGATGTTTATGAACGGATATCTATCACGCATGATTCTCACACAAATTTAGATTTAAAAAAAACAACGTGGACAGTGACAGATTCAGCTTTTACCGTCGACATGGCTACACCTGTCGCGCGGTGTGACTGGACACACATACATCACGGCTTTTTAGTTGTATTGCAGTATTTATAATGCTTGATATGTGGAGTAAGCTCTTGTGATGATCGAAAAATGATGGGTTAATGCAAAATTGAGCTTATGAATGACATGAAAGTAATTGATCTTGGTTGTCTGGGTCGTAGTTGTAATATGAAATCTGTTATCTAGAGAAACGAAAATGGTATTTAGAGTTACATATCTTTTCCTGGGAAATGTGAACAATTAGATAAATAATAGTTATAAAAAATTTTTTTGGTTGTTATAACGACGAAGTTAGCATATTTTTATGTTATTTTTAAACAATATTTAGGTAAGTAATTCATGTCTTTTTGCCGACACACTTGTTCGTCGTCTTTTTCAACTTTCACTCTCTTTTTCCTTTTATTTCAAATTCTACAAAATCTAGATATCAAACCGAGGTTCAATTTCAAGCAGGATAAAAGCGTTGTTAGCTCATTTTTCTATGGCCATAAAATGTTTTTGACCATTAAAATTCCAGGTACGTCAGCATGTCGGCAACACATGGTCCGTCTGCGAATCAAATAACAACGTTTAGTTTTTGGAATCAGAGGTGAATGTGCTTGGGTAAAAAATATGGTCTTGTTAAATTGGTACTTATAGTGTTTGTAATAATTGTTTGTTTTTTGAGTTCCTTTTTGAAAATTGCCAAGGATATAGATGCGTTAAAATTCTTCAAATTTCATTAATAAGAGGTAAAGTAAAGCATAATTGCACCCTGCTACTTCTAAGTTTTTCAAATGTTGAGTTATGATTTATAAATAAATTCACATTCGTTATAAATAAGTTCATGCGTTTATGCGCTAGGAGGAAATACACGAACACAGATAAAAACATAGAAAATTGCTTAAGATGGTCATTTTTCTTTAGAAGTATAAACTTTCATAATGAAAACTATCAAGAAAAAAGAATAAGAAAATATACAGACTACTTACCAGCATATTTTAACCACTTCAGGCAGAAATAGAGGAATGATAGAATGTCCCTTTTTCTTCCTTAATTATCATGATAACATATATAAATATGCTACCACTCTGTATAACCCCTGTAATTAAGATTACAATTAAAATACAATAAAAACATCCTACCGTGGGAATCACTGAAGAAACTTGACGTCTTTATTACAAAGGGATAGAGTTCAAATTAGAAGATAACTCAATTAAAGGTATGATTACAGTGACAGACGTGTGAACGACTTCTGAAATCTTGTAATATGGGTTGTCACTTAGGTACTAGAAATATTAGTGCAAGAAAATAAAATATGTAAAGATGGTTCGTTCGTTAGTTCAAAATAATTAATGTAAATGAAGTTTATTGAATTTGTTTAATTATCTTACCAACTGCATTATTATCTGTTAATTTATTAATTTAAATATTTAATGAAATAAATATACAGGCTACTAAAAGGACAGATTATTTAATAGAACCATTATGGGATAGTGAAAACTTTTTTGCATGTAAAAAAAAAAATACTTTTATTTACAATACCTGTGTCCTGTAATCATCACAAAACAGTTTTCTTAGTAGTTACGATCCCATTTTAAAATCCAGGGAAGAAAATAAAATAAGTAATGAGTGACAACCCTAGTTATGATCAAAGCCAAGGGGAGACGCCGTAATGGTTTCTCACGTCTTGAAACTATTGATGTTTTAATGGAGAGCGATTTGACACATGATACTGTACTTACGTGTGAAAAAATTACACTTTTGAGTACCTACCTACATACTTATCTTTCATATGAAACAGATTTATTATTTGATACACTAACTTTCATCACAATGTTTTTGGAATGTTTTTGATGATGAATATTCTGTTATTCAGGGGAAAATCTTTTAATGGCAGATAGTATGGTACCTACAGATTACTATTTCTATTATGCGTACCTAATAAAAACAATTGAAAAATGTCGAACCTCAGCAAACATTTACAGTAATCAAACCCCTTGAAAGAACTTATTTCCCATTATATCGGCCATAAAAACAAAACATTTTACAAAATTAAAAACCCAATTGTCATTCAAATCTAAAACATTCAAATTCAAATAAAAATCCATTGCTTAAACATCTTATTAAAGTTCATAGTCCATTCGCGTAACAGTAAACTTTTATATCGCAGACGATTTCATTAAAAAAATCGGTCAAGTACGAGTTGGGTTCGCGACACTAAGGGTTCCGTACAAATAAGCTAAAAAGCAACTCCAAAACAACTCAATACATTCAATTTATGACCGTACCAAGTACCAACTCAATCTCAATTTTTTATATTTTGTTACATATAGTGACTTCAGAAATACATCTTCTCTGAAAATGTCAACTGTCTTTCTATCAAGGTTTAAGGGATACAGTCTGGTGACAGACGGACAGACAGACAGCGAAGTCTTATTATTATAGACTCGTTTTACCCTATCCGTACGGAACTCTGAACCGTAGCCCGTGAACGCCCCTACCTAACATCTTAGTTTCGTAAATATATGCAAATTTTATTTTAAAAAAATACAAGTGCTCGACCACATGTCGCCGGACCGGGCATGAGGTCTTTTTATTATGTCCTTTTGGTCTCCCCATACAAGGTCCACCTTTGCTAAATGTATCTCATTTAGCCCTTATGGTAGATATTGTGTTTTGAATTGTTGTTGATATTTTTTGATATGATATACAGAGATTTTGATGCTATTTTATTAAATTGACGAGATTAGTTTGACACTGGATAAAAATATAAAAGGCTATAGTAACGAATAAATATTATTTTAGCAGCTTTTACAAATGCTTTAGAAAAAACATTAAATAACGCTTCTATTGTCCTATTCCATACCCATAATGTAAATAATTGTAATTTTATCCCAAAAAATTACTGAACCAGATTTAAAAGTGATTCATTATAATTTTATTACAAGACAACAATTAATAAATTTTTAATGCGCAATTTTCATATTTAATTCGCCATAAATTTGAACGGAAGATTTTTTATGCATGTATTATGGTTTTTCATCTTTCTTCTATCTTGTCTGATATTATTCGGTATTTAATAACACATGTGTACAGGTAATCCTTTATAAAAATATCCAGTACGTAATACAAAAGCTTAATAAAAGCAGGGACATTTAGTGCAGCGGGTGTCCGGTTTACGAGGAGAGCCATAACAGTATCTATTCACCTGGCTTTGTCCATATTGGAGATATAAAGACAATGTTTAGTTCCTATAGATACTGTATACGTTATAGATCGAATCGATGAGATATTTTATGAAAAAAGCTACGTTTTCCGTGGTGGGAATATATGAAGGACTGATGATTACATATTTTTTGTGGGTAGTTGGTGTTTTGGTAATATAGCTTTGGTAAATACTAGTGTAATTTTTATATCAGATAACAGTCACAGTTTTGATAAATCAGTCTAGCCATTCACTTCGGTTTGGTTAATGTATCTTTTTTTGAAATAAATTCCTTAAAAATTATATAAAAAAAATGTTTTTCATATCGCACACATAATATTTGCTCACCCTTATGAAGGATCCATGTAAATTTACAGTTTTATTTTAAAGGTTAAACCTTTCTTCGTATAAAAATAATAAATGCGGAGGGGCGGGCTCGGTGTGGCGAAACATAAATATATAAGTTTGACCGCGAGGACGATACTCTACCTCGGTTAGAGTCGGCTTACATGGCCCTTTCGAAGTAGTTTATAAGGGCCAAAGGTTTAATGTGGAAAATTTTCTAAGTAAATAAGTACCTATGGCGTGTGTGGAACTGGTATTTGTACAAAGAAGCTTTTGAAGGGCATTTAAGCACGAATTTTTGTCTTTACCTTTGCTAAATAAAATTCAGCTCAACTTTATAGAATGAATAAAAATTTTATTATAACCCCAATAAGAATTGTGCATTATCTATACATATAATAAAATCGTAGGAAAGTCAAAACTGTACATTGAATATTTTTTTAAAAGAATACATAATCCATGATCTATAATCGATATAGAAGCCAAAAATATAGTTTTTAGAATTTTTGTCTGTTTGTCTGTTTGTCTGTTTGTCTGTATGTTTGACCGAGCTAATCTCGAAAAGTACTGCATAGATTTACTTCAAATTTTGCATGAATATTCCTAAGAGGTCGGGTGAGGATAGTTTAAACATATTATCATGATATCACCTTCGGGGGAGGAGCTGTGAGCCTTTATTTTTCTTACATATTCCGTGTACTACAACAGCGTACAATCTAAAGACTCATGTTTAAATGTTGGTTTCGAGTAAGCCACGCTATTATCTAGCTTTACAAAATAAAAACTATGTCATTTACGTAATTTGGGCAGAGAAACAGTTTAATGAATTTAGTAGTATAAAGACAAATCTGAAACAGCGCCATCTATGAGATTTCGTAAAAATCAAATCAATTTACATGTTAACACTACTGACAATACTGTTGAAAATTAATTAATAATTTAAATATAATCATGTTATTTATTTAACTCTTTAACCCATATCTTCCCTTCCCTATAAGGTGCGCTTATATTTCGTGTGAATATACTACATTTTTAAAAGTGAGGGTAGATGTTTATTATTTTAAGTCAAACTAGACACCATTACAATCTCAGAGCAATATTACAATTAATCTTATATTGATTGTGTTCATTAGTTACATTTTTAAAATCTTCGTGTTTTATAAATTTATAAAGAATAGAAAAAATTCGATCACGAGGCGGGACTCGAACCCACATAATTTCGTGATCGAATGTTTCTATTCTTTATAAATTTATTATTTATAAATTTATATTTATAAAGCATTTGAATATCATAAAACCAGAAATATCAAATTCAATCTTTGTGTTTTGTGAATTTTCACCATGCGTTCCCACAAAAGGTAAGTTGTTACTTTTATAGGTATTTATTATTTATAATGATAGCAATTCATGTTTTTTAAAGTGAAACTTTTATTACATCGTCTCAAACTTTTTGGTCTGTGTAGCGCATGTCGCGTGACGGTCGAACCGTACGATAATTATCGTACAAATACGATAATTTTGTGCCTAAGTTTCACTTTTACCGTGGTTTCATAAAACCACACAACATTTTTATTGGTTTTATAAAGGTTTTATATTACACTTTTAGAATGAAATAATAAAATGATGAATTCTTTTTTACTTTTACAAGATTTTGAGGTGCGTTGGGAACAGTAGTTTGTTGATAAAATTTTATTTGTAAGTAGCTTTTTTTATAGATTCACAGTTAACTTTTGATTTTTTATTTACAGATTCAATGCTCATAAAATTATATCGCCTTTGGAAGACGATTTCTGCTGACAATTTTACAACACCACTTGAAAATTGATGATTTGATGATGAAGATAGTGGCAGCGAGGATTAAGTGGAAATTAGTAATCATCCGCTTCGTCAATTTTTGACTGAAGTTAATGTCCAACGTATGGTTCAATCATTGGAAGTATCTCGGGTAATTTTGGAGGATATTTTTCAGGAAGGAGAGAAGGGGCAGCCAACCACATATCAAAGTACTACGTTTTAGTACCGAAAAAAATGTTATTGCCAAATGAAACATAAATTTTGCACTCACAACTGTACAAGTTATGATTTTTATTCTGACTTTGCTGTTATCTGATTATAATATTTATCGTTATGGCTATCGACCGTACTGGGATGAGAGTACATGATATACTCATCATCCAGGATTGCATAGAGCATTTTCACACTGAAAAAGATGTTTTCTTTAAATCGTAGTTGCTTCATTTATTTATTTTTAATCATTTTACATAATATGTTTTATATTTGCCCATTTTCATTATATTTTATAAATAAAATAGAACCAACATAACTTTGTTGTGTATCATTTCTCTATTTTAATAACCCGTAGGCATATTTTCCAAGCGCCCCATTTAAGGTGCGGTCCTGAAATTTTAATGTATACTTTTGCCTAATATAAGCTCAAGCTCATTTTTAGATGAAAATAACAAAGAGAACTTATTTATTAAAATTTAGTAGATAAAAGAAATTATGTTACGATTTTATAAGAAAACACATTATATTTATTAGGCGGCGGTGATTTTCCAGGCAAAAGATATTCATCAGCTCAATAAAATTGAATAGTTTGTTTTTAGTTATTCTTTAAATTCACAGATTGTAATGAGCATTTCCGCATGCAAGTTGTATCGTAGTTTAGATATATCATAGTTTTGACACATTAAAGTTCCAACAAAACCCTCAAATTTTTGAGCAGAGTTGAGCAAGATAATTTAAAAAATGTGCTGTGTTAAGTATTATAGAAAAGGTTAGTTCGTTGATAATTATTATTTCTTCATCATTTACATGTTGTTAAATGTTAGTAAAAATAAACTTTGACTGTTAATACTTTTGTTCAGTATTTACCTGTATGATTATTGCTTGGTAATTAATATGTATATTTTCATGTCGTATAGCTAATTATAAACATAAGTGTGATGTGAAACTAGCTGGATTTATTTTTACACACTCACAGCCATATATTTTATATTAAAATAGTGTTAATAGTGTAAATCATAATATTTTTTCACAATTAAAAATATTTCCTTTTTTCTGATGGTATTGGCATCGAATTCAACCGTGCTGTCGTTTCGTTCACAAAAAGTGAAGTTATGAGGACCGAATATGTAGCCGCCTCAACTTACGGAAACGAGAGTAACCTGCGTTGTCTGTTAGTTATTGTATAGTCGAATTTAACGTTACATGGAAATTGGAATCTAAATATATTATGTATACTTATATTAAATCTGTACATGAAATATATTTCCTAAATAACTATCACGGGGTGATTAGGGATCGACACTGATGCCAACGAAGCAAACAGTAAAATTTTTGTCCGTCTGTCTGTCCGTATAACCGTTATAGAAACAAAAACTACTCGACGGATTTAAACGAAACTTGGTACAATTATTTTACATATTCCTGAGCAGAGCAGTAAAAGTAGAGTTAAAGCTACACAGAAATCATATTGTATGAAAGAAATGTTCTCCTTATTATATAAAAAATATCTCCCGACATCATAAATGTATATCTTTTATGGTTGACTCACAATAACACGTGTAACTTCCGATAGCTTAGGAGTTCGAAGCTTTCTGATTAAATTTGTCTATAACACTCTCAGTCCGTTTCAACTCAATTTTTATTTTCATGCATCAGTGCCACCTAAAAAATCTTTATCTCGAAAATCGAGCAAAGCTAAGAAAATGAGAAATAAGAGTTCTCAAGAATCGTTAGAGGTAAGAGGCTTACTATAGGCCGAAAACAACATGTGTTATGCCGAGAACCTGAAACCGCTTCACAACGAGAATTGCGGCTCACAGCTGACCGCGAACGGCATGTACTATCCCGTGAGAACGAAACCTTCACTGAGAGGGTATAATGTCTCACAGCTGATCACGGCCGTCATATTTTATCTCGAGAATCTGAAACTTTTACTCAATATGAAGACCGTTTGACAAATGATAGGGTGCACCATAATATTATTCGATCTCTTGAAGATGAACATGAGCATAAGCAATGACTAGAGTAAGGACGCGAATATTACAATTAATTGATACAAAAACGATTAATAAGTTTGTTTAATGAAAGATTACGAATTGAAACTATTCGGTCTCTGGAAACGGACGAATAGCAAGAGGCCCCTCTTACTGCAGACAGATTTCGACATAGTCTTAATGACTTAGATTAGAGGTAAACATAGAAGATCAATCTACGAATTCGGTGGTGGGGTCCGACAAATATAAAATTGGGTTTGCTTATAACCTCACAATTGATTACAGATCATCTTCTGTATAGGCGATATTAACGTAGTATGTTATTTTTGTAATGCTTTAAAGTGGAGTAAGGACAATTTTAGAACATGTTTCATCAGGTTAATTCGTATGTATGCAGTTTTAAATCGACATTAGAAGCTTTTCCTCAAGATGGTGAATGGTGATATTGATATAAAATTGTTATAAATGCCGATAGACGGACGTCTATCGGCACTCAGGAACTTCCTGGGCGTGTTATAACGCCCAGGCCACAGTATTACAATTTTTTCTACAGCAGGGCGACGAATGTATTTTCGCATAGCAACGGAGGGGAACTCGCGGGGGGTCAAGTGACGCGGGCCCCGTACCATTAACATGCTTAGTTTGTGGTACCGAGCGCGAAAGAAAGTCATCGTGTTTTTGTTTTGTTACTATGTAAACTAACGTAATTTAATACTTAGGTACAATATATTCTATAACGGTGCGCTCAAACTGTTAATCTACATTTAATTTAGATTATTATTTGAAATACTAAGTAATGTAGAATTTTAATCACATTCACTCATGTTTTCCTCAGATTTTCGATTTCCTCCGATTTTAAGATTTTCTTATCAGTGTTCAATTTTAATTTAGTTAAATTTTATAAGAGACAATTAAGAACATGCAAAAATAAAGTGTCACGTATTTTTTTAAACGACGAATGACGAAAAACGACGTAATCGCGGACGAAGTCGCGGGCAACAGCTAGTTATTCATATTTTTGTTTCTGATTTTGCGTAAATATTGTGTAACATGTAGTTGTAGTATAGTAGTATTCAGTAGTAGATTTTATAGTGAATCAAATATTGTTTTAATAATAGCGCCATGTAACCCCAGCAGTACTTCAGCAATATTGTATCAAGTCGAAGTGTCCACGTACAGACGTGTTTGTATGAAAAATATTCCAATAACCGCCCCCACGCGGGGGTAAGGTACCAAGATGGCCACGGGTTAGCCACTTTGCAAATTGTGTACTGGATTGGCTACCTATTGATGGCTTCTGATATGATAAACAAATGTCTTTGTTTTTGTGTGAAAAAAAAAGTTTTGTTGTATTGATTGCTTCTTATGACACCATACGTACGTATTATCTACGTCTTCGATATGATTTGTATTTTTTGCTTTCTTTTAAATTTAGATAAGTGTATAGGTCATCTGTTTAACTCAATTTATCTTTAGTAATTACAGATTGTATATCAAATAATTCCTGACAATTCACAAATGAAAAGACACTTAGGTTAATAATAATGAATCTTGTCCGTTTATATATAGCTATATTTTAATGGTGAAGAAATTATTCTCAAATTCAGTTCAGTACCTAGTTCATTATATCAATAAAAAAAATTCAGCTCTACACTATCAATGCTCTTCATTTTGACAATTTTGAAGATAACGAGAAAACCAGCTAAGAACCAAAAATATCGCTCAAAGGAATAAACAAGCTAATCCAGGATAAAAGTCTATCGCAGGATCTGACCGTGACCGGATATTAACACGAGCGCCCCCAGCGTCACTTCCGGTCACCTCACTATTATCATATTTCAGATGATATCTCAGTGGATGCTGTTTTGTCCTGGCAGTGAGGGATTGAACTATATAGTATAGTGAAGTAAATCTAGGGAAAATGCATACTAAGTTAGGTAGAGATAGCAGGTTGAGCTTACTATTTTAGTCTAAGGACGCTGACTTCGTTCCACTGCACGTTTTGGTAGGTAAGATTTATATCTTACATACTTATGTACATGTAAGATAATATTTGCATTATAATAAACATCGATAGGTACCATATAATTATTATGCATCATCAGAACACAGGCGGAGGAAACAATATTAAATGCTTATGAGACGCTGACCAATTATGTAGTCGATTTTTCGTATTCTGACTGTACTAATGGACTAGATTCATAATTTAGTAATTAGATATTCCAAGTAATGTTGTTAAAAAGTGATAAGTCATATCGGAACAATTGAGTCAATTTTATAAATTAAGAATGCAGTAAAATAAATCGAGAGGCATCATGAAATTCGTTACTTAAATATAAGGTATGTCAAGAAATGCATTCATACGTGTTGTCTAAATTGATAGACGCATACAGTAATTACTGAATATTATTTACAGTTCACAATTTCATTCTATTTCATACCTTATTACTGCATATTAAAGTCTTATTTAGTTCAGATGCAAGTGCATGTACGTTACGCTATAACTTGCTAGAGTAATTTGAACTATAAAGTTGGGTGTTAAGGTATATTTTTGGTTGAAGATACAAATGGTTAGATCCTTTTGGATGCGTTTATCAATTGTGCGGATGGCAACCGGACACTGAAATGAAAGCGACAATAAAAGGTAGACCGTTGATTGGTACAATCGCGTGGATAATGAAATTTGTTGATTTTTTCTAAAATGTATTAGTTTTTATTGTGTAAGTATTTCACTGCAGATATAACAAATATTTTTTTCCATAATACCAATTTTTTCCAGTTTTGGCATAATAGATACATAATATAAGCGGCACCTATGTAGCGTCCATGCTGCATGCATGTACAATAAACTCTATTAGGCACCTTTATAAAGGTAAGAGGGCTAATTGGTGTGAAAAAAAAAGTTTCACACCAATTTGCTAATGTTTAGAAATTAATTTCTAACACCTCTACATTAAACTTTAGTTTATGTTTGTTTGCGTTTCAAATACTCGTTACTTGTCAGGTAAATACATCACACAAATGTCCACCTAATCATTCTTAAAATTCCAAGCAAACTGATGATAATAACACATAATAATAAAGAAAGTAAAAGTCAAAATTGCATATCCGATAGTATAGTCAAAGCAGTCTGTGAGGTAAATTTATCTTTAGCGGGTCAGATAAATAGAGCAGACGAAAATGCTCCTAATCAATCTCAAAATTGCAACCAAACTGATGATTGTACATAAGTAAATAAAGGTCATAATTGCATATCCGATTATATAAAGTTCAAGGCAGTCTGTGAGGTAAATGTACCTTTATTGGACAATTGACGGCATCCGCTGCGACCGTTGAACCGACGATAGAGGTGTGTTATCATAATGCTATTTATGTTTTATATAAATCATTTTTATGTATAATATTATCATTTGTATATAAAAATATATTATTTATGTTGTGTGCGTTTTAATTGATTTCGATCTTAAAGTCGTATTTCTTATAAATTATTTTAAGGGCTACAATTTTGAAATATTTTTAATGTAAGCGAATTATTTACTGGTTTTTGGAGATAGGTATTATTTAAAAATATTCCTGATACATATTATGTTTTTGTTACATTTTCAGGCAAAAAATATTAGTTTATATAGAGTTTGTATTCAAGTAACAAGTAGGTAATAACTGAGAGCTAGAGCTAGGTCATGAATGTGTAAGTAAGTACGTATATTATGAATTTATGTAATAGGTAGGTATATAAAATCTTAAAAACATTATATTGTATATAATTTTTTGCACTCATCTTTAGATTAAACCTACATTGTTTCATTTCTATAACCAAATAGTTTATATTCTTAAAAAATAAGAAAGTCAAAACTGTACAATTTTTATTAAAGAATACTTGGAGCGTGATCTACAATCGATATTATCTAAGCAAAAAATATGGCTTTTCAGTCATGCTAATACCAATATGAGCGGAGTGATGTGAGTAAAGCCGCGGGTTACCTAGTATAGAATAATGCATAAAGTGCAGTGCATAGTACACAATGCACATGGCACAATACCTCGGCCGGTGCGCACACGCATGATTGCCGCAATTGCTGGCAATCAGCGTCAATTTAACCCCACCCCCCTCTAGCTTTCACTTCTCACCGGTACACTCGAATACATAAAGTATTTTATATTTATATAATAAATTTGTAGCTTAAAATATGTTCAATAAGAAGTTCTTTTTATTTGTATGTGTCGAATTCTGGATAGATTTTGAATTTTTCTTCCCCATTTGACAATGAATATTTTTTTTTAGTTCTTTCTGTTTTGTAGGTAAACCGGGGCTTAATTGGCTTTATTAAGGCGATAAAGTGGGGAAAAAGTAATAAAAACAGTATTTAAATATTATATAGGTAGGTACGTAGAAGAGGCCACGAACTGAACGATGCGGACGAAGCGTGGGACGACCTCCCACAAGATGGACAGACGACCTGGTCCGAGTGGCAGGGAGCCGCTGGATGCAGGCCGCCGCGGCCGGTGACCGGTCGTACTGGAAATCCTTGAGGGAGGCCTCTGTCCAGCAGTGGACGTCCCACGGCTGAAACGAACGAACGTAGAAGATTGGTGTAAATGTTTCATAAAAATTTTCAAGTTTCAGAAATAATATCTAGGTACGTAGGTATATTATCAAATGTTTTACATTATAAAATGATTCATCAATATAAAATTACCTTACCTATACTAATACAACTAAAAATCCAAACAAAAAGATTTATATCCGATTTAAATATTTTTGTATTCAAATCGAACGGTTTACGTAAAACTAGCGCAGACACGTGGCGAATAAAATTATGTTAGAACAACAAACATACGCTTTTTGTTTATTATCAGTATCAAATTATAACGGTAATATAACTGTGGGAAAGATAGATCGGTTTATATTGTGGTGGTTCTGTAGGTTTTAAAATAGCTTTATGAAAACCAGATTTTTCAACTATGTAAGCAAATCAAAGTTTTTTCTTATGTTGGCAGAGAACATAGATATTACTAGGGAAACAAAGCATCCTTGTCTTGTTGATACGTGATATTTGCCTTCACGAACACGTTAAAATTTAAAAAGGTTGATATTTGCCTTTGCATAACTTTATAAGTATTAATAAATTTCACTATATTTCTTATTATGTCTATACACTGGTTCATTAAGTACAAATCTAAGTAAAAATAGTGGCTCTTTTGTTTTTATTTAATAAAAAAAAATACTGGGGCAGCTATCCTTATCAAAGAGTATAGTTGCCCCTTTTTTTTCGAGGGATAGATGCCCTTAGGGGCCTCTAAGGGCATCTATCCCTCAATACATATGTACATGTTATTATCGATAATCACAGGTACTGTTTATATTTTTACCTGATTGCGTCAGAGGTTTTCTCTATGTTAACCGATTTTACTCGTTTAATTTGCTTTTTTTGTTATGTTTACTTACTTATTAATGATCTGCCCTTATACTGATTGTAGGAGAACCACGCCACGAAAATACAAACGAAATGAAGGAGGGCGAGCGCAAGTATATTCTTGGACAACAGAACAACTATGTGAACATGACATTTGCTGGTTTATCATATAAATTTTATTAGATTTCGCGTTTATAGAGTATGTAAGGCATCTATCCCACTCTGCAGGCATCTATCCTCCTTAGTATTTTCATGGTGGGGCAACTATCCAACTAGGTAGGCATCTATCCTCAAAAAAGGTGTTCTACAAAAATATTTATTACACATTATCTATAAATGATAGGATAAAAAATATATATAGTAATTCAAAACAGATAATTAACCTAGCTATATTCATACAAAGTGTTCGTATAAGATTCATGTTTTTAAAATTATGAGGCTATTTCAAAAAGTGGGGCATCTATCCCACTTTTACCCTATTACAGTCTTTAAGTAATTACGATGTACATGTATTAAATTTTGGTCTTGATCCCTAAACGTCTATTTTTAACCAGTACCGCAATGTAATATTTCACATCAAAATATTGCATAATCTTATCTTATATATAAAATTCTCGTGTCACAATGTTAGTCTGTCCGAAACGGGTGGACCGATTCTCATGAAATTTTCTGTGCATATCGGGTAAGTCTGAGAATCGGCCAACATCTATTTTTCATATGTACCACGGGCGAAGCCGGGGCGGACCGCTAGTAAACTTATAAAAAATCTAATCTGAGTACACTGAATTTAAAGGGTTCAAGGTATAATCGAACGAATTAACGAATCAAAGTTATTTTGTAAAAAGTGGATACAAATCTAATCCACAAATTTTAAAAGCCGTGCATCGATATGGAATTCTAAGTGATGTAACTAGCATTTTTTGTGGTCTCTTTTTTAACCATAAGATATATTACGAGTTGAAATTAAGCACAGGCGTTTATAGAATATAGAAATAAACACATTCACTCTTAAAGCGACCGCTCCAGGGATAAATCGCTATATTAAAGCAATGCTATTGTCCGAATAAGGTATGTTTCATTCGCGCGGCTACCTCTGGACGCGTGGCAAAGACTAAGCAACGAATAAACAACGAATTAAAAGTGTTTTGGAGTAACTAAAGGGCATTGAAAAAAGGTTCTTTGAGGACTAGCTGTGCTCCGCGGTTTTAACCGCAGTGCTACGCTCCTGTTGGTTTTAGCGAGATGATATTTACTTATAGCGGATAGCCTTTAGCCTTCCTATGCTTCCTATGCTTTTACGGATGTCATCGTAATTTAAGTTTATGTACAATTTGTTATTATGTTCCAAATAAATAATTTTTTTTTCCTCGATAAATGGGCTATCTAACACCGAAATAATTTTTCAAATCGGACCAGTAGTTCCCGAGATAAGCGCGTTCAAATTATATTCATAAAATTACATAATAAGTGCATTATTAGAATCAAATATGCTTGCACGTGTCCAAATATCTTCTCAACACTATAAACCATTTTACTGTTCTAAACTAATAGAGTATATTAATTTATTTGCAAACGACAGACACGGAATGAAATAAAGTCGCAGTTGCGTTATATTTTACTGTCTTATAAATTATTATTTTGTTTGCTGACGTTTACGGTCTTGGATTATTTCGTATTGCGGAAAATGCACATAACATGCAATAACGTTGGGTATAAAATAATTAGGTAACTGTAGTAAATATTAGTAAATAGTAGTAAATATTTAATAAAATTAATCATCATGTTAAATTCTATGTTGATATGACATAAAACATTATCGAGTTTGGTTCATGTCTGCATATTTTCAAGTTTTTCTTCAACTCTTTGAATCTCAACTTGTCGGTTTATTAAATTGTTTATGCTGTATTCCTGTGAGGTAATGTAAGATATTTAAAATATATACGTAAAATAAATACAAAATTTATTTATTTGGAAAACAAATGAATTTAATTTAATTGACTGTATCGAAACGCAATATTGTAAATTAATAATTTGGAAAATCCAAAAGTGCACGCCTCATAATTTTTTTTTAATAAATATTTATTAATTATTATTTTTGTTTATTTAATAACAATTAAACCACATCGAATCAGACCCTGAAAAATGAAAGGGTTCTATTCCTGAGCATACTCAAGCGTAAGAGAAAACAAAAGACTCGATTAGTAAAGTATTTCGGTCGCTATCGTGTTAACAAGAAAA